>VXAA01003842.1:146146-203088 GCA_013399115.1 Anseranas semipalmata | reverse complement strand
GGAGAGAAAAAGGCAAAAGAAGCATGAAAAAAAAAAAAAAAAAAAAAAAAAAAAAAAAAAAAAAGCTTTAACTACATGACAGCGTGGCTGGGCCCCTGTTCCTGTATTTGCGTAGCTGGGGGCTATCTTTACCAGTCGCCTTGCTACCAGATGTTCCCGCATTTGCATGCGGGGCGAAGGGAAGGGATGCTCACAGGTCCCAGGGGTGCCGGTGCCGGATGGCGATTGCCACCCAGCGGCTGCGCGCTGTGCCGGCTTTCCGCCTTGCAAGCTCCCTAAAAATAAAGCGTTGCTTCTGCAGGCACGGGTCTGGTGGCAGCTGAAGCTGCCGCTTTTCCCCCCATCAGCAATCTCGGTGCAATTATTCAGGGCTCAGAGCCATCTACTGTATTTTTGGGTTGATATTACCCATAAAAAGCATGCTTAAAAAAAAGAATCACTCCTATTGCCTATAGCAGAGCTATTCTTACCCCCACAGCAAGCCTTCTTGCCCTTATTTCCACTATTATATGGTAAACAAGCCTCACCTTCATATAGGCACCTCCCCAACATGCTTAGTTGACCATGGTCCCTTTTAACTCAGCAGGGTGCGCCCTGCTCTTGTTAATGAAGCTAACTAGGAGCAGGGTGCTGGGGAGGAAGTGCTTTTGCTGCAGCATTTGTCTGATGCTTCAGTGGCTGGAGAAGAATGTCACATACCTTGCAGGTCAAGTAACCTACGTGCAGGGGTTGTGTTTGCTAAAGGGCTGAGCTGCTTGTTTGTTCCTTTTTCTTGTTGCTGCCGTGGCTATTAGGCCAGCTTATTCCATGGATGGGGCTTTGGATGTCTGTACTGCATCCCTTGAAAATGGTCTGAGGAAGTTGCAGCTGTCTGAGCCTGCTTGCAGATTTTGTGTAAGACTT
This sequence comes from Anseranas semipalmata, assembly GCA_013399115.1. Taxonomy (NCBI): domain Eukaryota; kingdom Metazoa; phylum Chordata; class Aves; order Anseriformes; family Anseranatidae; genus Anseranas; species Anseranas semipalmata. Next base: position 202,185 of record VXAA01003842.1, on the reverse strand, counting down.
GCTACTGAGCAGAGATTACTCGATTCCACAACTGTGGGAAGATGACTGCCTGTTTAGGTGAAATATTATTTCTTGCATGGAATTTGGGATTGTGTGGGTATGTACCCAGTGCCCAGAGCCACAAGGCTCAGTTCTGCTCTAACTCCCAGGCCAAACCCTGATACCAGTCCTGGGGAGGCTCTGAGCAAGTGCCTGGTTAAGAAGAAATTCTTCTATTAATTGTGTTCCCAAGGCATGGGGTTTATCCTAAAAAACCTCTTCTTGTCCTCCTGTTTGCAGGAATCACCTGGTGCTTTTGCAAGGGAAAAATTCCCAGTGCTAGTTGTTCCAGCACTCATTGCAGCCTGGATCTGAAGCTGCTTTGACACTGGAACACATGGCTGCAGAAGCTCTTTGTGCAAAAAGCCCTGTCCTCTGCAGCAGAGCCCAATCCCTCCTGCAGGAGAGCGTTCCTGGGAACTGCTCAGCCACTGCTAAACTTTCTCTTGGTGCAAAAGTTCTTCCCTGTTGCTCCCTCATGTCAGCATTTACTTTACGCTTGGTTCATCTGGAAAAAAAAAAAAAAAGAAAGAAAGAAAGTAGCAGTCTCCAAACCATTTCCTCTTTCTGAGAGATGCGTTGCTGAGCCTGAAGACAAACACTGCTTGTTGGGTTCAACAAAACTCTGACCGCGCATCTGCTTCAGCTTCTTCGGGCTGGGTTTCGGGGGGTGAAATTGGGATTTTTGGTATATAATAGCCCGGGGCTGCTATAAATGCTGCTGTGCTGTGAGCCGGAGCGGTGGCATGGAGAGCGCAGCCCGTGCTGCTCGCTGGTGCCGGCTGTGCACTGCCGGCTGCGCGGCTGGGGAAGCACGACCCAGCCGCTGCCCTGGGCTCTGCTGGGGGAGTTGGCGGAGGTGTCTTCGTGCGCTGTCTGGGATGGGCTCGGGTGTCCCAGGGGTGTCAGTGCCCTTTGGTGGCTGCGGAGGGAGCCTGGGATAGCTTGTGTGGGATGCACAGCAAGCCGGGTAAATCCTGGCTGCTGGATGCAGCCCTTGGGCACATAAGGTGCGGTTGGAGCAGGTAAACCTCTGCTGGTGTGCCTGGCTAAACTGGGACCAAAGCAGGCAAAGAAGGATCGCTGCACACACACATGGCCACCTCACACAGAGGGTTTTATTTTCCTTTGGTTGGAGAGGGGTTGAATCTCCTGGGACAGGCTGGAGGAGGAGAGGCAACCCATGTTTGTCATGAAAGAAAGTTTTCATGAAACCTTTGTGCCAAAGCAAGCATGCAGCAGTGCTTAAAGCAGAGGGATGTGGGTGAGACTGAGTGAGTTGTGGCCAAAGCTGGTGAAAAAATGTAGAAAAGCAGAGGGAGAAGGCTAGGAAAGCACCAAACTGGGCTTGGATACATGTCTTGAAACACGTCTTCCAACAAAAGCTGCCAAGAGCTTCTTGGGCATGGTGCAGGCTCTAATCAGGACAGACTGGGCACCTCAGATGATCTTTCCTGATGCGCTTGGTCGGGAAGGCAGCCTCACATATATGCACAAGGGTCACGATGTGGCACCCTCGCCCCATCGCTACATTTTGCTCCTCAGAGGGCCACCGCCGCCATCCCAACCAGCGGCCAGGGTCGGTGCCTGTTGTGTGCCAGTGCCTGTGACGGGTCCGATCCCCAGCAGCCACCCACGCCTGGGTGCCAGTCCCCGCTGCTCTGCACCCTCAGCCCTACGGGGCAAGACCTGGGATGCAAGCAGCAGGGGAAAGATGGTCTTGTGAGGCTGGACCTCGCTTCCCGAAAGCCCCAGGCACGCCAGGGGTCACACAGGAAAGCTGCTGCGGGAGGAAGTGAGCGCGACCGCGGGTTCGCATCGGGAGCCCTGGGCCATCCTCTTCCCATGGGACACGGTTCCTGCAGACACTGGTGCTCCAGGGGACGGGATGCGAGCTGGTTCCAGGAGCCGCTGCAACCCAAAATAACCTTTCCAAAAAGACCGATGACTTTTTTTGGGGGCTGGGTCAGCTCCCCAAGGCGGCTTGGAGCAGGCAAGGGGATGGGAACGTGCTGCAGAAGGGCTCAGTGGCAGCCCAGCTTCAACTGCAATGGCTTAAGTTTACCAGAAACTGCACCCAAAGAGAAGCTGATTTCCCTCTTTTGATGAGTTTTGCTCCGAAAGCAAAGTTTTGCTCCTTTTCTGGGTCTGCACCTGGAGCTGGGTGACCAGTGGTTTTTGGGTGGGAAGACAAGGGGCTGCACGCAAGCATGGAGCAAACCCTGCTTTGGGTCACCTGCCTGAGTTCCTCCTGGAACAAATCTCCTGCTTTGATACCCCAAATGGAGCTGAACCTCCATTCAGAGAGAGAAATCCCTTCACAGCTGGGAGACTTTGAGTCTGAATCCCCTTTGAATTTTCTGAGCTGTTTATATTAAGCTGTGCGTGTAACAGATGGATGTTTAAATGCAGTGATTTAGGTGAATATTGCATTAAAATGCCTTGGGAGCCAGGAAACACAGTTTCTATGGGAGTTCCTTGTCAAGATGAAATCATATTTTCCCACTCATTGTTGGTGGTTAGCACTGCTATATTTACAGCCCCTCTCTCCGAGCGCGATATTTAGGATGCTAAATATGCACGAGGAGATGTGCTCCGGCCGCCACCAAAGCTCCCAGGAAGGAGCAGCGAGGAGAGAGGAGCCCAGCTGTGGCCTTTGCCCAGAGCTAAGCTTCGGGCCATCTCTTGTCCCTGTAGATAAATAGCTGTCATGCGGCAAGGGCAGCTCCTAACGACCTCTCTCAGGGCTGCGCTAATTCCGCTATTTCTGCACTCTTTTGGGGGAGTGCCGAGCACAGCGCGTTTCAGCATCTAGTGGTTTTTTAGCAAAGCATGAGGAGTGCGGCAGGAGCTGCTTGAGGGCATCGGGCATCGCAGAGGGGCCCAAATAAAGCCCCCGAATTGGCAGCCGTGCGGAGGGGTCACTGCGCGCAGCCCCCAGCTGGAGGAGCTGCTTCCCTGGCAGCTGAGCAGCAGAAATGTCACCCTGAGTGCTACTGAGAAAGCAGAAACTCAGCTTTTTCCCCTAAATCAGCCTAGTGAAGGCACTCCGGGGTTTCAAAATCTGAACTTTTCTCAAACTTCCTTAAAAATTTAATTTAATCCTTCACTAGACTTTCTTTCCCTAAGGCGAGAGGGGAAGTGGAACCACCTACCCATATTGATTTTAAAGTATCTGTTTTTATTCCAGATTATTTCAGAAAGCTTCAGAAAAACACAGAGTTTAGATGTGAAGTTGAAAGTTTAAGAAAGTGTTTTTGGACCAAGTCTTTGTAGCTTTTTGTGCTGTATCCCTCTGGCCGGTCTATCTGTCCATCACGTAATCATTAAATGGCTCTATAAGTTGCATACCCAACAGATATTTTTCTAAGTACCTCAATATAGAGATTATACTGTCTTTTTAAAGGTGTTCCCATAGCCTTAAAACTCTGTTAAGAAAGGTGGCATTTATATTTCATTTCTAGACACAGCTACACTGTAGTTTGTATATGTCTGCTGCTTTACATAAAATCTGCAAGTATATATTGTGGGTATAAATAATACTCTTTACAAATATACGAAGCTTTTAAAATTTAATGTCCCAGCTAAAACCTATCCCAAATCAAATTGATTTGAAGAAAAAATGATGAAAAAGGCTGGAATTCACTGCTTTTGTCTGTGCTACCCTCTGTGCATGACCAGGCTTGGCACCAGCTGTGGCACACTGTTCTTGCCTGTTACTTTTTCCTACAGAAAAAGTTTTTTCCCTACAGGAAAAAAGTTTTTATTGTTTTTTTTTTTTCCTTTTTTTCTTTTTCCTACAGAAAGTCCCGATGCAGCAGCAAGAGGCATTTATCAATGGGATGCCATTTCTGCTTGCCCTGGCTTGCTCTTAGCAAAGGGACTTGCAGTTTTACACCAGGCTGTGCTGGGTGCATTGCTTTGTGATATCAGCTCAGGAGAGCCACTACCTTCTGTGCTGCTGGAACCCAAATCTGAGCGGCCAGAGGAAGGTCCCTTGCTGAGCACTGCTGGCACATGCCAGGATGGGGGGGGTTAACATGGGAGGGCGATTTTGGGAGGCAAGACCACCTGAGCCCAGCCATCCAAACAGAGCTGGAGCAAGCCCAGCCCTGGGGAGATTCAGGTTTGGGCTGATACAAGGGAAACGCCTCTGCACAGGGAGGATAGATCCCTTCAGAGCCTCTCTCCAGGCACCCGGAAAGCTCTGGCTGCCCAGAAATATCTTCGTCTGGCTTCTCTTAGAGACTGCCTCCCTCTAGTGAGAGTGAGTGCAACGCACATGCAGGGCCCTGTGCTTTCGTCTCCGTGCTGCGTGAGTCGCAGGTGCTGTGCTTGCTATGAGTGTGGTGCTGTGCGTGCATCTCGGTGCTGTGCATGTCTTGGGTGCTGTGCTGCCTGCATCTCAGGTGCTGTGCTGCGTGCATCTTGGGTACTCTGCAAGCATCTTGGGTGCTGTGCACATCCTGGATATCTCCTGCTCCCTGGGTGCTGTGCACATCACGGGCACTAGATTGCGCAGAGCCCCTGCGCTGGGTGTGCAGCAGCTGCTGTGTGCTGTGCTGTGCTGTGCTGTGCTGTGCTGCACTGCCTGGGGAGCAGTGGTGCTGCCCGAGACAGTGGTGCAGACAGTCCCTGACCTTGCACAAGATCTGCAGGTGCACAGAGAAATGGGCAGCTGGGAGTGAGCAGCCTGAATTTATACTGAACTGGCGCTTTGCATCAAGTGGCCGCTGTGTTTTTCATCTAATCCTAGATCTCCCAGGCAGGATTTGTTGTGCTGCTGGATTCTCCTTTGCCAATAAGGGTATGGTTTCATCAAACGAGCTCTCTAATCTCACTGCATCCTCAAGGGCTTGCCTGCAGCTTTAGCTCCTCCAGGCTGCCTTAGCAACTGCTGCAGGCACAACAGAGCTGCATCACCAAAGGGTGCTTCACACCCACAAGTGCAGCTCCTCAGGGTGACAGGTTGGGCACGGGCAGCCCATGAGCGTGTTGCAGTCCTGGCCCTTGCCCTCTCCCTTGCTGCAGCAGAGCCTCTGCTCCTGGCATGGCCGCTGGTCCCAAAGGATTTGGATGCAACCCTGGATGGGCAGCAGGCAGGGGGGCTTGCTGGGGTGTGCAGGAGAGATGCAAGGGTGGGAGGAAAGCAGGGTGGCGAGCTTCAGGCACCCTCGGCTGCTCCGGGCTGAGCTGCAGGCTCCTGATCCTGCTGTGTGGGTGGAAGGAGCGGGGAGATTTGGGTATTTGGAGTGATATTTCTTTCCCCAGCAGCAAGGATCATGGTTTATGCTCTTTGCTGGCCAGAGGAATTGAGGCTGCTGGAGGATTCTTGGGAAGATGCATCACACACAGAGCTGGAGGGAGCAGGAAAACAACATCAGCAGTTCCCTCGCTTATCCCTGCAAAAATTCCCTTCCCAAGAGAGAAGCTTAAACAGTCATTTTTGCAGCATCCGGGCACTGCTGCGCACTGGATCTCAGGGGAATGGGAGTGAGGAGGCAAACGCTGCCCCTGGGCACCCAGCCCCAGCTCTGCAGCTCCCAGCCGAGCTCCGGGGCATTGCAGGAGCTCTGTGGGTGCAGGCACCCAGCCGGCCACCCCGGGGCAAGCAGCGCGCTGCAAATCACGCTGGCGGCCAGAAGCTGCACCAGGGTCAGCGGCACTGATGTGCGCGCTGCAAATCTTCCAGCTGGGGAACATATGCAAGCACAGCAAGCAAGAGCAGTAAGGGGGGGTATTTCCAAGCCCTTCTGCCTTGCAGCTGATGGGGATTTGAAAGGAAAACGTTGCTGTTTTCCATGCCTGAAGTGGCAGGTTTGTGCCTGTCTGAGAAGAGTGTGGCAGCTGCAAAGGGCCCCTGAGCGGCAGAGGAGCAAGAGATAACGCGCGGGCAAGAAACCTGGGGAACGGCAGCAGAATGCAGCGTCTGTTTTGATCACACTTAGAGAATGAGCAGGATTTATCGCACCGAAGGCAAAAACAAATGAGCTGAGTGTGTTAGAAAAATGGAGTCTGCAGAGGAGGAGATGCCAAACAGTTATGTTGCAGGGTATATGTGAATAATGTGGCTGCTTAGTGAGAAAATCTATATTGTGGGGCAGGACCAGAATGCAGCTTTGCTATTTTCAGGATTTTGAGGCATGAGATGATAGGATTTGGGCATATTTTGGTTCTGCTTCTGCCCCATGTTGCTACAGGCCCAATACCAATGCTTTGGGGGTCACCAGCCTGGACAGATCTCTGGGGGTGCCGAACCAGGAAGGGGTATCAGGAACAGCGGCACCCACGTCCTGCCCACTGGTGCATCCCAGGGGCAGGTTTCCATCCAGGTCGTCTGCTCCCCAGACCACCCCCAGCCCTCCAACGGGATCAGCCAGGGTTTGATTTCAAAGCCTGCTTTTTTTTTTTTTTTTCCTTCTTGCTTTGCTTCACTCTCCTGCTGAATTTCCTCCCTCCTTGAAGATACATATCTCCCCCCTGCTCTTATATAGCACCTATTAGGCTGCTACCTACATGTCACCAGGAGGGGGGAGCACAGATGTGCCACAGCGCCCAGCCTCCCCGTGACCCCCACTAAATCTCCCAGGGCTGGAGAGGTCTGCAGAGCCGATAGCGACAGTTCCCGTGGGTGCCATATAACAGCGAGGGGGCTGTTTCCACCAAAGGGTCCCTGACACACAGCAGAGACCATACATCAGCTGGGGAACTTTGATTCAGATAGCGATCTGCACAGGGCTCGCCTTGATTAACGGCGAGGGCTGGGTTTTATGGCTCTGGTTTCCCCCAGACGATTGCACGTCGGCATCCGAGGGAACGGCAGCAGCAGTGCGGGGCAGTGGTCGCTTGCAGGAGGTCTTCTCCTGGCAGGAAATGAGGGGTGCAGGGAAACGGGGGCAGGTTTCTCCTTCTCCTTCCCTCCAAGAAAATAGTGACAATTCCCATTTTATTTAAAATTAAAGTAGAGACAATTTTTATTTAAAATTAAAGATATAGGGGGAAATAGGAGTGGAAGAAAATGTCAGATGAAGACTATTTGGGCATGCAATACTCCTGCTTTTCTCCCTTCCTCGCACTGGGTGGGCTCCAGCATGCGTGCCCAGTGCCTGCGCTTTTGTCCACAGGACAGAATTGGCGTAGGGGATGAATGAGGAGAAATTGGCCATTTTACAAGACAATGCAGCATTACTTCACACAAAAGTGCAAGCATCTGCTGTGTTATTCTGTACACCAGTTCGGTGTGGATATTAACTGCGCCTCCTGAAGGATTAATTGGAGCGGAGGCAGGGAGCATCACTTTGCGATGCTTTGCAGCGCCTGCTGCCTTGCCCCAAGGTGCTCCCCTACTGCCAAGGCTTGCTTCGCCCCTGGGGGTGTGCACCCAAAACCACCCCCCAGCACGGGGGCTGTTGTGCATCCCTTCCCCTACCCTGCATTTAGACCCCTCTGGGTGCATTTAAGTGCAGGCTTGGTTGCATTTTGGGTTGCTTGCTTTCTACCCACTGGACACAAAGCTCCGGCCAACCCCCTGAGCAGCCTTACAGGCAGGTGTCACCCCAACTTTCTGGGCTCAGAGATGCACCTGCACGGCTTGGGGAGCATCTCCAGGTATGGGAGTTGCAAATCCCATTACAAAGCTGTGTTGCTCATCCCTGTGAGCATCGCCAAGCCCTCCTCCTCCTCTGCCGAGTGGTAGCCAGCCGTGTTCCCAAACAGTTTGTGCTGTTATTGCATTAATTACAGTAATCTAATGGGAAACATAAACAGGAAGGCTCGAGGGGAGATAAGGGGTGCGGGTGCTGTGGGACGCGAGGCAGGGCTGAGAAGCTCCCTCTGGTGCAAGGAATGGGGTTCAGAAGGAAAGTTCACTTCCCAGCTCGCGGCTGGCCACCGCTCAAAGGCGTTAATTAGGGTGGAGCGATAGCAATCGGGACAGCGTCCCCATCCATTTCCCCTTTCAGTGACAATCGCATTCCTGGGCCTGAAGTTCAGCTGCAGAGGCATAGTGCCTTTGGTGCAAAAGGGAGCTGGGACTGCTGTGCAGCTCTGCAAGAGATGTATTATTAATATATTTTTTTAATCAGCCATGTTTAAATCCCACCTGAGCCACTTTGCTCTGCTGCCAGGCCAAGGAGAGGCAGAGGTGTCCTCACTGCGGCGATGTGCTGGAAGGATGTGCTCCCACCAGCCCACCAGTGCCTACGAGCATCTTCTAGTTCTCTCTCTTGAGTTTGGACCAAGGGAAAGAGGACACAGGCTTGGGCAGGGAAGCAAGCAGGATGGCTGTGATGAAGCTCCTTCTCCTTTTATTCCACCTTCTCCTTTTATTTTCTTCTCATTTTCATGTCCAAAAATCAGTTTCTTTAGTACTCCCCCCTTCTGAGGCTCCGGCTTCCCCCTCTCCCCCGCTGTGCCTGCAAGAGGGAGACGTGTGCCACAGGGGCTTTATTTTTGGCTTTGTAACAACCATTGAGCATCTCAGAAAGTCCTTTCCCATAAGTTATCTTCCCAGCGTGCCAGAGACTTCCAAGCTCAGATCCTGCCTGGAAAGAGAACTCTGCATGCAGTAGAGCCAAAAATGCTCCTCCAGGGGGACAGCGCTTGGCTGCAGGCTGGAAGACCCTGGGGCACTGGGGCTGGGCAGCATTTCTGGGGTCCTGCTCACTTCTCACCATTGACTTTTCTTTGCCATTTTAAGCCAGAGAGGAGGCAGACCCCAGTTTCTGCCCCTGAGACCTTTCTGTTCCCTGGGATTTTTCCTCTTGGCCAAATCAGAAGCAAATCTGCTTATTTGATCTGAGCTCAGCTTTGAGATTTTTCTTCCTTGGCTGCAGGTAGGTTGATTTGGGTAGGTGCGTGGGGGGAAAGGAGGCAGGTGAAATTACTGTTTATGTCACCTTCTTTGGCATTAAATCAGCAAGTGGGGAATGTTCGGGTTGTCAAAGCCATTTATTTTTATTAAATCCGGTTTCGACAATATCCAACACACTCCATCACATTCCCTACTCCCTCCCGCTGCTGGATGCTCCCAGTTGATGGTTGGACTTAATGATCTTGGAGGTCTTTTCCAACCTAAATGATTCTATTCTATTCTATTCTATTCTATTCTATTCTATTCTATTCTATTCTATTCTATTCTGTTCTGTTCTGTTCTGTTCTGTTCTATCCTATCCTACCCTATCCTATCCTATCCTATCCTATCCTATCCTATCCTATCCTATCCTATCTTATCCTACAGATGTCACAAAAGCAAGATAAAGTGCAGTACCACAGCCCAGCATCCTCTCTGGGTGAAAACGACCTCTCCCTGCAAGCCTCACTTTGTGTTTTGCCTCCAGGAGCACGCAGGAGCTGGATGCGTGGGTGGTGCTGGAAGCCCTCCTTGGGTGGACCGGCCCCACCACCCATCTGTGTGGGTGCCTTCAGCCAGGTGTCATTTTTCGGAGGTTTCATGCCAGGCTGGCTATGGAGAGGCTGCCAAGATAAATGGCCCTGCTTCCTACGGAGAAAAACCTCTTCTGAGTGGCCAAGCAGAAGGGAGACTCGCTCCAGGGCAGGTCTCGCTTTCACAGAAGAATTTCGGGGAGGGAAAAAGAACCGACAGAGTGGGCTTTGTGAACCGCTGCCGTCCAGAGGCGTGGGGGCTGAGGGTGGCAGCCTGGGCCCATGCCAAAATGCAGCTTTACTATTAAAAGGAAATATATCTACATGCAAAAACATACATACAGGCGTGTATATACCTACATTATGTGTGTCTATGTGGATAGGTGGTGGCTATTCTTCACTTCTCCAGAACTTGGTGAAATAGACCAGAGCTGAAGTCTCCAAGAATGCATATTAGCAAATTTATGTTTATTTTGCATGCAGGAGGGAGGCTCGCTGGGCTCTCCGAAGACACACGAGCTGAGGCTGAAGACTTCCATCCCCGGCTTCACCTCGTGGGCAGCCCCACGTGTCACCTTCCCAGTGGTGGCCCTGCACCACCACATCCTGACCCGGTAACTGCAGCATCAGAGCAAATAAATGAAAGCAGAGCCCGTGATGTAGGTGCAATGCAGCAGGCTCAGCAGGGCTCCACTCAAGGGTAAGAAACAACCCTTGATGATTAAAATTAGTGTGAGCATAACCAAAATGTGTAGTGGCAGCTCTGCTTTCCTACCCGCCCAGAAGACAGAGTATTTATTTGAATAGGAGCTCTTGCAACTGGAGAATTTTCATAACTGATACTCTAGATGTTTAGGCTTTGGGGGAGTTAAATGCAGAGAAGAAGCAAAGGTTGGAAATGGGCTGGGCATGCTCTGTGAGCAATGAGTCCTGCTTGGAGGCAAAAGCCCCTTCCTGGGGACCTGCAAATGCCCCGGCATCCCTCAGGCTGGCAGCTGCGCCTGACCCTGTGTCTTCCCTCGGATTTTAAGTGTTGTGATGGAAGTGGATTATAGTCTAGTGACTTTTTGGAGGGAAATTATTTTGCTCAAACCAAGATAAATTTTGATTTTTATTCTCAACCTGTTTTGCAAGCAGGTTTTGTTTCTCTTTCAGGGCAAACCTTTGTGCTTCCCTTTGGAAAGGGGGAAAAACCTCACTCTGATACTCTTGGCAAATGAATTCCCGCTTCCTGCTCCTGCCCTGAGCCTGACTGCATTGCAGAAATTCTGCGCATCTCTTGTAAAAGTCTAAATCAAATGAATTTTATGGATTTTAAAGGTGTTGGAAGCAAGAATCCAGTCCTCTCCCCACCTTTTGTGGAAATCCATTGCTCCTCTCCGACTAAGCCTGTTGCTTTGAGTTCATCTGGCTTTATATCGGTGCAATTGAGAGCATAATGTGGCTCTGAGCCCCTTTGAACTCCCTTGTTGAGAGAACAAGGGAAGCGTGTAAACCCAGCTATTAAAAGGCCTCTCTCCTATTGCTGCTCAATTTAAAATACATCTGGAACAATAAAAGCAGCGCCGGTGCCAGCACCACGCTCGCGGAGCCGTGGCCCCGCGGTCCTGCCGGCCGCTCGGCTCACCGCTGCCTCTGCCCCGTTTTCCTCGCTTTCAAGTCATCTTCTTTATAACGAGAGAAAAGCGACGCGTCTGCCAGTCTGCTCTGAAATGCGAGGTTCCCAGAAGGTGAATTTGTGAATGGTTGGCTGGTCATTATGCGCCTCGGGGCCGTAATTTTTTTTTCCACGCCGGTATGGGGAGGAAGTTTGCAGGATGTTATCAGCATCCTGTTTCTGTGACCTGCTGAGCAATAGCATGTAAATATGTCTCCCCTTCACCACACCCCAGTGTCAACCTTTTGGCTCCTGTCTGCTGGCCATGTTCTGCAAGATTAATGTGTTTTTCCACTGTGGGCAGAACCATATCGCTAGAAGGGCTGGATTTTTATCCTGTATTTTGCATGCACAGAGAAACCCCGTGCCGTGTTTTCACCAGCATTCATGATATTGGCCATTATCCATCTAATTCTGTCTCTGGAGCTAGCCTGGCAGCACAGCTTTCCATTGGAAATAGCTTTGCCGCAATTGAATCCTTTGCAGGAAATGCCTTCATTTCATTGAAAAATGTCAAGAGAAGAACATGAAAGAGAGACCCGCTTGAGCCTTCTCATTTCATATTGATGTTCATGTAATTCTATAATCACACGGTACCTCTAATATTAGCATAATATTTCAATCGCCCTGGAACAAAACATTCCAATGGTTCCAAATATATATATTTAGGCATTCTTGTTCCAAGGGGAAAAAGAGAAGAAAGTGAAATGCCAATGTTCAGACTGCCTCAGGGTGAAAACAAAACTCAGAAACTCCTCTCAGAAGATGGTTTTTGCTCTTTCCCCATCCCATGCCCCGACCCATCCCTCTCATTGCTGGCCTGGGAGCAGGGCTGGCCCCACAAGGCTGGCATTCCTCTAGGGGCACCCCATGGGGAAGTGCAGCACCTGGGTTTGGGCAGCCTGGGCTGGGTGAGATGAGAGAAATCCCTTGCCCTGGTGCAGCACTGGTGTCCCAGATCAACCCAACCTTCCCACCCCTTCTGCTCTTAGATCTGGTACCCAGCCTTGGGGGGGCGGTTAATGGGAGGATGGAGATTTCGGAGATTGGAAGGTTCTCGTGCATTTTTGAGAAGAGGTGAGCAGGTGGAGCAGAGCATCGTCCTCGCCTCCTGCAGGGGGACCCGGGCTGAGCACAGCCCCCCAAGGTACCAGTGGCCCTGCAGGGGAAGGGGGAGCACAAAAAACCCGGTGGGGGGGTATCAGCCATGAAGGACGGGGTGTGCAGAAGTGTGAGGGATTCACCCATGGGCATGGTGCCGATGTTGATTTTTGGCACCCAGCAGGTCAGTACACCCATAGCACACTACCTGATCAGCATTAGCCACTTGTTTGCGCTTCCCAGGGTAAAGTCCAAGGTGTCCAATGGTCCTGTCTGGCAAAGAGGTGGCCACAGGTGTCTACAAAACCATGAGCAGCCTGGAAAGGGTAGGGATCGAGTGCCCCATCTCTTCCAGTGCAAGAACAACCAGTAGGAGGTGGCTGTTCCCAAACATGTGAGATGAGTGTCCAGGAGACACTGGGGTCCCTGATAGAATTACACGATGGGTCACTGGTACATGGAAACCGTGTTTGCCCCAGTAGGTCCTTGGGCTGAGAACAGCTGAAGACTGGGACACTATTAGGGTTACAATTGCCCTATTCCCTGCTTTGTTGGAGACAATATCGGTCTATACGGTCTCATCCAGTCCAACTTCTGTCCTAATTTTGGGGTTTCTATGTGCTGGACCCTGCTGTTCCGCGCTGTCAGGTGGCCCCAGCAGAGTTTCAAGCAATGGGGTGGATGCCACTGCTGGAACATTGACCGCTCGGTAGTGCCTTGTCTCATTGTGCTCCTGGGGCTCCTCCTCCATGTCCGTGTGTCCTGCTGCCACCCTGCCTGGGCTTCCCGGCAAGATCCCCGTGTCGTTGCCCCGCTCCCAGCCTCCCAGCTCAGCTCCTCTCCCCCGGCAGCTGTCCGCTCATTGAGAAATTACTCCCCAAGGCTGCTTGGGAATACAAACGAGCATGCAACAGAAACAATAAATTACACCGACTGTCGCGGGTCCTGCCAGCAGATGCAATAGCCGAGGCTGTTTCAAACGGTATTAATTCAACATGCTGACAGAGAAGCTGCTGCAGTTATTGTTATCACGGTGGCTTGACGGGGCTGTCACCTCCGTGCCAGCTCTCAGGGTGACGCGGTGCGTTTAAGGATACTTCCTCTGGAGGGATTTGTTCGTCCGTCCTTGCCCAGAGGTCTGGAGCTCTGCAGACGCAGAACTGGCGGTGATGTGGGTGAGTTACAGCCACTGGTAAGGCGTGAGCCTCCTGCGTGCTGCTTTGGCACTGAGGCTTCTTCATCCTCTCTCCGTGCTCAGTGTGAGCTGGTGGGATGGAGCTGGGGTCTGGATGGAGGGGTCTTCATGGGCTGGAGGCTTTCACATGGTTAAGGACAAGGAGAATGACTGGAGTCACTCTTGGACCTTGCAGAAGCCAGCATCACCATTTCTCATCCCAAAGCTTCTTGGTGACATGCCCGAGGATGCGACATGGTTTGTCCAGGGTCCTTCCTATTCCCTGCGGAACAAGCTGGTGTTCATCACAGGGGAAAAAGCAGCCTCCAGCAGGAATGACCGCTGGTGTAAGGTCCTGTGTGAGCTGCTCCTCTCTTAGGACACTACAGAGAAAGGGTACTCCTAGCCCTATCTTTAACAAGCGGCCTATTTTCCCTCAGCTGGGTGATGCAGTGGCTGTGCTGTTCCCGTCCCCATCCCACCGGGCGCTGTTTGAGCACAGTGACACCTCCTCAGGGGGTCACCGTCACGCAGGAGCTGCCAATAACGTCAGCTGTCCCCTTGCACCCCGCGCCTGGGGGACAGTAAATCTGTAGGCAAACATTAGGTCTTCCTGAAAAGTTGGACTTTGCAGGGAGAAAATACAAGCTGGAGGATTTTATTATCTTTCTCCTTATTGTCTTTTTTATTGCCTTCTGGAGTCACCCTGGAGAGCAATCTCCATCCCACGTCGTGGCCCTGCCAGACTTCCTCTGCTGTCGCTGTGACCTAAGAAATGCAGGCCAATGCCTTCCTCTGCTCAGAGCGTGAACATGGGCCCTCCTTACAGCCCTGAGCTGCAGAGACCTTTCTCGGCATTGTCTGGGGCTGCGGCAGCAGCCAGAGCTGGTAATTCATTAAGCACTTCTCTCCTGCTCCCTAACGGCTCCTGCTCTTAAGGAAGACAGAGCTGGAGCGGAGGAGGTAGGGGCAGAGCAGAGGGCGGGTTGCGATACGCTCATATCCTTTAAGGAGAAGGCGTAAGTGAGACACTGAGGCTGAGGTCAGCAGGAGGTTGTGGGGACTCCTCTTTGCCCTTATCTCGCTGAAGTATGCAGCCAGCCTCTGCTTTCCTGGGAAGTCGGGAGTCGAATAATGAATGCGTGTGGGCACACAGGCATGGAAAGGGGCAGGGGGAACCCCTTGCTTTCGTCTCCTGGTGGCAAATCCTGCTCCAGGTTGCTGCTGCGCCATTAGCAAAGCGAGCCCGGACGCTATTGCAAGTAGCTGTGGCATGTTATTTCCCTCATCTGTCTTTGCCTGCCCTTGTGTGTGGAAATACAAGTTGTGAAACATGGTTGGGGGTGACCGTGCTGACACAGACACTGTCCTGCAGCCACCCCAGTAAGGGCTGGGGTGTCCTCAGCACCCACTCCCCACATCTCTGTAGTCGATGGGGTTCAAACCGAGTGAGAAAACATGCTTGGTAGGGTCTTAGGGAACCTGTGATGTGACGGTGATATCCTCTACATCCATAAAGCAATTTCTCTCTGTAACCACGGCTTGGCTTGGATATATTTTGTGTGTTTTCCACTTGGAAAGTGAAGAAATAACCCCAAAATCTTTTAAAGATAAAAAGTCACAGCAATTTCCTCCTTGTTTTTGCATGTTTCTGGCCCCCCAGTTTTGCTTCCCCTTCCAAGAAAATGGGTGATTTTCTAGTCCAAAAGCAAGCAGGGCAGTCTGCAAGCAAGGACGAGCCACCAAGCCTGGGGGCTTCTTGGAGGGCTCATGTGGTCCCCAGCCAGATGCTTGCTTGTGGCAGTGACAATTGTCTCTGTAACCCCAGCTCTTCCTCCGGCAAAGGCTTGCAAACCCGGAGCAAACCCGAACCCAGCCAGCCTTTATTTCAATGCCTGGGCTCTGCATGGATGGCAAATTTAGGATGCGTGTTTGCAAGGTCTGAACTTTCTCCCCTAATTGTGACTGAGGTCCAGCTTCCTTTCCTATGTATTTTCATAATAGAATATAAATTCATTAATAGCACACTTACACACCTGTTTCTGTGGATGGAGTTTGTCCAAAAATGAGCTCTGTTTTGCCAGAACATTTTTTTGAGGAACATTTTCCAGCCAAAAAATTATCAACAGGCTGTTCTTTCTCTGCTTCAAAGCACAAGGCATTGGGCTAGCTTCTTCAAAACCTTGCAAAATCCTGCTAAAAAGAAAAATGCTCTTACAAAACACCCAGTCAACCTGCTTCTCAGCACTGAAGTATTTTGCAGATGTTTGGCTTTGGGGTTGGAGGCATGGGTTGCAGTTGCATTTTGCTGCAGCCCCATTGCGGCAGAGCCATGGCGCTTGCCATGCTGCTCCGCGCCGCAGCTGGGCTGCTCTTCCCTTCTTTGACGTCCAACGACATTCCCGTCATACTTCCAAGGTCATGATTGGGGCTGACTCACTCAGGACCAAATGGGGGATTTCCAGAAGCAAAGGCTGCCATGTGAATATTTCTTTTTGCTTTGTATTTTTTTTTCTTCCCCCCCCCTGTGTGCATGTGTGTGAACTCTCCGAAAATTGGCTGGCCTGATTCTGCACAGCGTGGTGGTGCCTGGCTGAGATACTCCGGCTTCCTTTGCCTGTAGCTGTCCTTCTGGGAAGGGTTAGAAGAGGTCCAGCTTCCTCCTGGAGGTGCGTGGTGTCTTCTTGCACCATGGGTAAAGGACATGGGGAGGCTCCATCGGTGTGCAGTTAAGTGGAGTTAGAGCCCAACACTGTAATTTTGCACTGTCAGGTGAATCCTGAAGGTGGGGCTTCAGGGGAAATGGTGAGTGAAATATCTACAGCTACTCCAGGCTTTGAGCAGCCCCCAGGGGATAACAGAAGAGACCCCGGTATAAATAAGAAGGGATTCTCTGTTAAACCTGATTTATTTTGACCTTGGCTGTGCTCGTCTCCAGAAGCATCTGAGGTGGGGTCTCAAGGGCACACCATGCTACCAGGGGTGCTTATAGTCATGTCCCAGCTTTGCACGTCTTCACCCCAAACGTGGAGAAGTTCTTCGAGTTCAGAAAAAATATAATAATCCAGATTTTCTCCCCAAACTTGAACCTGAGCATTGCAATTTCCCAAAGCGCAACATCACTCTCTGGCTGCAGAGGACATTTTCTATCATCCCAATTCCCTCCAAAGGCTCCGAAACAGAGACACCACTTGGAAAACATCCCCAGAAGGGGGAGGCATGCAGACTGACCGATGCCCCTTCGTTACTGGAGGGAGCTGACTGAGCATTAATAGGGGACAGGAAAAAAACATTCAGCTGTGGCATTTGCTGGTTGCGTGCAGCCGCAGGCAGGAACTGCTTCCTCTGTTTGCAGGCTTTTAGGGAAAGGAGAGCTCAACGGAGTTGCTAAATTAGAATGAAGTGAAAAAATATTGCTGTGAACAACAGAATGTTTAGCTTTTTTTTTTTTTTAACAAAAACACAAAACCTTGGAGTGATTTACATGGGAAAGGGGAGCCGGAAACAATTTTAGAGGCTGTTTTCCAAAATTGATGAATAACAGAAGATACAATGGTTAAAGCAAATGGCCCAAATTTCCTGCTTTTTTAAGCAGCTGAATAGATACTAAAAACAAGAGTACCCTGTTTTTCTCCTTATAGAGCTGGCAGAGAGGTTTTCCCTGGGTTATTTTGGGTTTGGAGGGCTCCAAGAGGTAGAAGTTGGTGGCCTGGCAAATCGGGTGCTGGGTCCACACCGCGGCGGCTGCTCGGGCAGGCAGGATGCACGGGAATTCCAGAGGTGGGGAATAGCGGCGCGGGCCAGAAGCGTCATTTTGAATCATTTCTGGTGAATAATGCTGAAGGCATGAGTCATAAGGATGGATCTGAAGCTTCCTTTTGGATTTTTTTTTAAATTTCTGCGGGTAGCAATCTGATTTCTTCTCTGCCTGAGCCTTGCTTTCCTACAGAGCCGACTGCGTTTCCCTTCTAAACCTCACCCCTCACCAGCCCCACTGGATAAGCATGGAAGGTTGGCTCCAGCCAAACACGAGTTGGAAGCATTTTCTTTTCCTTGCAAAGGTTTTTGATGTTTCCAGAAAATATTCTTGTTGTGCTTTGAGAAAAAATACTGGAGGTGACCCCTGCAAAGCTGTTGTCTTCCTTGCCTTTAATCAAGGTCCGGCAGCTGCAGCACTTGTCTGAATACCGCAAAGGATGGCCGTGTGTCTAATCTCTTACCAATGCTAGAGCAACCCAAGGAAGCCTCCAAAGAAGCCTCTTTGCTATGTCCTCCTGCAGCCTTTCTGCTCTACGTGCACAAAAGCATGAAGCAGGGAACGGATTTTGGATGGTGATACAGACAAACGACAGCTTTGCAAGCAAAGCGCTGGGAGCAGGTGTACCGGCTCAGAGCAGAACGCATACCTTGTGCATGGAGGGCAGAAAAGAAAGCAAGGGAAGGGACAGGAACCTCCTTCCCCAGCCAAACCGCTGCAGGGTTCACAGCCTGGACATGGGACCCATGTTTGGAGCTCAAGTTTTTAGCTGGGGCATAAAAGCCTGAGGTTTGAGGGCATTGTAGGAGCTACACAGTTAGCTCCCACTCTTCTGGGTGGGAGAAGGTCTCTCCAGCCTGTCCAAAGCTGTTCATGGACGTCACTGGAAAATGTCCTGATGACTAAGCCAGCAACTACGGACACACCAGCACCAGCTGATGTCAGATGTGGTGGAATAAAATAGTTCAGTCAGAGGGGACCTTCAAACACCATCCAAGTGCCAAAGTCCAGCTGGTATGTTGTCGTCATGAAGTGCAGCAGAAAGACAGAGGAGGAGCAGTCCCGTTTTCTGCTCCATCAGGGGCACACAGCAATGGCCTCTGCAAGCTCCAGTCTCACGGCTTCTGTTCCCAGATCCTTCAGTTCCCTGCAAACCTGGGCACAGTGAACTCAGTACCTTGGTACCTAGTGAACTGTGCAGTGACAAAGTGGTCATCCCATGGTTTTGGGACCTTGCTAAGAGGTTTCTACCATTTCTTGTCATGGATTATTTCCTCTCAATGGGTATTTTCTGCTTGCAAATCACTTTATGCAGGGAAGTTTGAGGGGCACACTGCTGAGCTGACACCTTCCATCCCATTGGGTGCACAGACTCGTGAGCACGTCTGCGGGGCTCCTGTGCCATCCTGGCTTCTCCAGGTTACTTCAGGCTTTGAACACACTTGAGATAATGAATCGCTTTCCCTGTTCCCTTCTTCCATCTCTCCAACATCTCTTCCTCCCCCAAAATCTGGGAGCTCCACCAGGCAGTTACACACACTTAATCAAACAAAAATAACCGCAGACAACAAGTTGAGTTGCTAATTGCTCTCATAGAGTTACCTTGCGTTTCCCTGCTGGGATGTATGCTCACCCCTGCCCAAACACCTCTTCTTCCTCGGGCTTGTGAATTGGACAGAACATACATTAAATGCGTAATTGCAAAGCCACAATTACAAAATCCCTTTCTTGGGTTGTTTCCCAAGTTAACCAAAGCCTGATAAATCATGTCATGTATTTATGGACTCTGCAAGCAAACTGTCATTCGAAATGCTACTTCTAGCTTTCAAGCCCAGATGAATTACTGCATTTGTGATACACACCTCTTCCTTAACAACACATTCAGATGTCAGGATGCTGAGAAGCACTTTCCTCTCAAAGGCTCATTCAGGCCTCAGAGGAAAAAGAATTCAAACCACTTTGGCATTTTTAACTGATTCTTTCCCAGTGGTGGGGGCAGGCTCAGACATTCTGCTGAGACATCACCCCCGTAGGTCTCCCGGTCTGTAACCTGCTGTGAGATGAAGGAAGGTCTGCAGGCCACAGGCTGCACTTGGATGCTGAGCCCCTGTAAAGACCTCATGTAAAGACCCACATAAGTTATCTGATTTTACAAAGTGAATGAGAGTTTCTAGGAAATCTAGGAGTCTCATCCTTGCTTGCATTCCCCACCCCAAACACTCATCTGATGGGGTGCCCACAGGGTGTGCGAGTTGCCGTCCCCATCAGTGGTGAAGCTGAGATGAAGGTGAGGAGAGGCACGAACTAGAGATCAGTGGCTGGGGGGGAAGAAGGACAAGTCCTGAGGTGGAAATGGATGCTCCTGCCAGGAAATGCATCCTGGACAAGGGCGGGAAGGAGCAGCAAGGACAGAATTGACTGTCCTAAGAAAATTGTGCCTGCGTTTTACTGAGCTGCTCCCCAGTGGTGCAAGGTTTGCTCTGCTTGGTAGAACCCCAGTGTCTGGGATTTGCATGGGGGTGCAAGGGCATCACCATGAGGTGTAGGCTGGGCTTTCAGACCATGGCTGCAGGTTTCTGATTTATCATCAGCTGTTTCAGGGTATGGACTCGAGCTCGACATGCGAAAAGCCGCTTCAGATCTGGGTTTATGAGGAACACTGATGTCTGGGAGGAGGGTGGGAGTCTTGCATTGTACAAGCCCCCAGGGAGGATGTCTGGGACATGGGACTGATGCTGCCTTCAGTGGTGGTACACGCTGTTCTGAAACATGCGGTACTAATAACTAATTATATACGTCCACTTAATGTCATTTGCAGAGCCCAGCGTGGGTGTGGGGTTGCACACACAGAGAGCCCTTTGTTCCATGGGCCGCCGAGCAGATGGAGACCAGTTCTGACCTCAAGCTCAGGATGCCCAGGAGTTTCACGAGCACCCAAGGACAAAGGCTGGCAAGCGATGAAAGGGCTCCTTCACTCGTTTACTGCACCGGTGTCCTCACACGTTACGTCGATGAGGATGGAGGCTGCTGTCATCGGATGAGATGGGCACGGTACTCTTGACGTGGTGGGGTTACTCGTCCAGCACCAGGAGGGATGCAGATATGGGGAGAGTGATGGAGCTCAGCAGGTTTTGAACATTTATGGGATCTTGCACGAAGCTGTGCATGATGCACAACATTTTGGTTGCGTAAAGTGAGTTCCTACCAAGAGTGGCTGGTAATCTGAAAAACAGGGTCGCTGTGAGAGCCTGCAGGGAAGGGGAAGGCAGTGTGCTGAGGAAGCCCCACCGTAAGCATTTTTCCTGC
Organism: Anseranas semipalmata; assembly: GCA_013399115.1. NCBI lineage: Eukaryota > Metazoa > Chordata > Aves > Anseriformes > Anseranatidae > Anseranas > Anseranas semipalmata. Next base: position 181,767 of record VXAA01003842.1, on the reverse strand, counting down.
CCTGGGATGACCAACGTACATCCTGAGAAAAGGGTGCCTGCATTGTGCGGCCTGCCGCTCTGCCCATCCTGCCAGGAACAATGAAGCGGCTCTTAAAAAAATAAAAGGCATTTTCAGGGTTGTGGGAGAGAAGAGCAGGGGGCACTGGGGAGGATGGGAGAGCAAGGGGGAGATGAAGCGGAAGCAACAGCGATGTGCCTTGGCCGCGAAGCTGGCTGGAGCTGCAGCCCATGCCCTGTACGTCCCGGCTTTGTCCACTGGCTCCAACAGGCTGGCTGGGGGGCAGCTGCTGAAGGAGAAGTGGGGAGACATGAAATCAGGGTGATGGGTTGAATCCAGCCTCAGGAACGCACTCCCAGGGGTTGTTTAAAGCTTTTCCCCCTGACCTTTATGCGTGCTGGGGATGCTGATGGTGCCTGCTCATTGCTCCAGCAATGCTTTGGGGCTGTTGCTCTGACAGCAGCTGAATTTTCAATCAGTGGAAGCTTTTTGGAGCAGAAAGCATCTTTTTCTTCTTTCGGGAGCCCAGGAGGGTCCAGATCGAGTACCCAAATGCGAAAGGTGACATTTCGATTTTTCGATTGTCAAATAGCCTCAGTCGGCACAAATTAATGTCACGGCCCCTTGGTGCTGTCCCAGCTCAGCCTGGCCGAGTGAACGCAGCCCATGTACGATGGGGTTGAGGTGCTGGAGGGGGAGAAGCCCCATGGAGCCCTTTTCCCAGGGCCATGGCCTCGGCAGAGGGAGCTCTTCCTCGTCAGTTTGGGGTTCCCTAAATCCCATCAGGGCTGGCAGGGAGAATTTGAAAGGATATCGTCAAATTTTGCTGTCGTCGTCAATTAGTCTTTATAGCTGGTGCCGGCATTCCCGGCTTCCGGCAATTCCCCAGGAGCCTGAAGACTTAATGTCTTCCTCGGCTGATTGTGGTGGGGCTGATTAGCCCTGGTTGGGGCTTGCAGCAGGAGCCTGGTGGGGGGGTTCTGCCTCAGTGACAACACTGGTCGTTTTGGGCTATTTCCAGCACGCTGTGGTCCAAACCGCTGCCTGGAAACCCTCCATGTACCTGCGAGCTTTTGGGGAGGAGTTTTAATTTGGGGCTTGCTTTTTCTCCTAAAAAAAGAGCCGCTTGCAGGCAGCAGAAGGCATTAAAGATTAATTTTCACAAACGCACAGGAAATTCAAAGCAGCTGGTATCGGAGTGCCTCTCTGCACAAGAAACTCGTGCTGTATCTTCCCTAAACTCGGCTGCGTGTGCCCGGTTGCATGAGCACGGTGGATGATTTAAAAACCATCAGGTCCCTGCGGAGGGACCCCGGGCTGTTGGTGAGCACTCCCGAAGGTGGGTGTTGAGCACCCCTTAGGTCATCCCTGGTGATCCCGCACCTTGAGAGTGACAAAACTGCCAGGACCCACGGCGGGGCTCAGGCAGGCACCCAGCATGGGTTCACCCAAGTGCCATTTCCATCCATTTACCCCTGCAGTCCCCAGCCCCCAGTGTCACCATGCGGTCCCACACCAAGTGTCCTGCTCCCAGCTGCCAGCTCTGTCCCCATTTAGGGTGAGGAGGCACCAACAGCATCGGTGGCTCAGCCTTGACTTCGGTGTGGTGAGCCCCGGCAGGGCTGAGATTTCTTGGGCCAGCCCAAGAAATCTGAACTTGGCTGGGGCAGAGCCAGCCCCGCCGAGCGAGTGCAGTGCTCCAGGAAACGTCAGACTCTGCTCTCCTCGCTGGCTTCAATTTCAACCATTCAACAAGACGGCCAGCAAGCCCAAAGGCCACACGGTGTGCAGCTGGGGGCTGGGGACCGCTGATAGAAACCACTCATCACCCATCTGTGAGTCATGGGTGCTTGTAATCCTCCACGCCAGCTCCTGGGCACTGCCGCTGGCTCGTGTCCCAGCTCCTCTCCCAGGTCCCCAAACTCGCCTTTGCCCTAAAGCACCCGCTGTGGTGGGAAGCATGCATAACCATCGTCAGAGAAAACCATCGCTATTGCAGCATAAGCAGACCCAAACTGTCCAATTTTCCTGGCTGGCTCCAAGGCATCTGCTCTAGGAGCTGCTGGTGGGTACTGGTAAGAGCCTGGAGAATGGTGGCCCGTGGGGAAGGGGCGGAGGGGCAGCTTGCCACGCTCCGAGAACAGCTGCCTGTGCTGCTGACACGATGCCGGCTGGCTCGCAGGGACAAATAATGCCCCAGTTTGGCAGGGCTGTGAGCGAGGGCAGGCCCCGCTCCAAGGATACTGCCGCAGAGGTTATTTGAACTACCTGAGGATTTTTTTATTTTATTTTTGCTTTATTTTTTTTTTAAGCCCTAAACTATGCAGGACTCAGACTAAACAGAAAATACAGCTAAGAAAACATCTCGTTATAACACTGGGAGTCAGACTGTTGCAGCATGCTTCTGAAATCCAATTGTGGTTGTAAGGTGATCCCAGAAACCGAAAGATTACAACTGTGAGACACTTCACAAATACCAGACCATTAGGGAAGGCATCTTGGTTATGGAGCCCTAAATAATTTTCCAGGTCCGCTTGGTACATGGGGACACAGCAAGCGTTTCGCATCCCTGCGGGCACTGAAGCAGGACCGGTGCACACAGGATGCTGACCCGGACTATTGGAAGTGGAGGCAGCGGGTGCTGAGCTGGGAATTTCTGTCCTGTAAGCCATCGTGGTTTGTCTGGACCGGTGTCCCCCCTCTACATGAAGACAGTCTCTTCTACTCTAATGCTTTATTAATTACATGAACTTCTCTGACAGCTTACTGCTTTGCCTCCTTCGGGCTGTATTCCTTGTCCTGCTTTTCCCTGCTAGTTAAATCTCGTACCATTATGTTTCAGTGACTGTCCCTTTATACATTCAATACATTTAGCTGGCAATTTCCTCTTAATGCTAGCAATCCACTAGCCAAGAGATCGAATTAAGAGGAGGGAAATAGTGGTGTAGCCTATACTGTGTCTAGTGGAGGACTTCCACTTCTGCTTAGAGAGAATCTGATGTTAGCACATCTGCCAGTGCAGTGGCTTTGACTTGAACGACTTCTCCACAGTGAGTGCAAAGGGGATTAATCAATGCTTTATTGCCATTCATATAAGCCAAGTGTCACTGTTCAGTCTGGGGCAGCACCTGGGAGTTTGCGTGCTTCTGCTTCTGGCACGGCTGCCGCTGGCGATTCCTGAGGTACTGGCATGTTCTGCTTCTGGGATATTCTGGGGTTTCCAGCTGAAATCAGGGTGCACAGAGTGAAGAAATATGAAATGTTAATGAAATCCTTTTCACTGTCTAGGATTGAGCATATCCCAAAGTGCATGGAAAACTGGATATGGAAAAAATGGAGCCATAAGTATGGGGCAAGGAAAGTAATCTCCTTGAGAACATCCACCAGCCAAAATGCCCCATTACTGAATTTACATTACAACTCCAAATTCAGCTACTAATTCCACCCCATACCTCTGAGAACGATGAGCCAGTTGAGCATAGGCTTACATTATAATATTTTTGCCATGCAACATTGTTGGTTTTCAGTGCTAAAATATCCTGGTTTTGCAGAGCTGAGTTTTAGGAAAAAAGTCCTGGTTACATCAAAGATAGTGGCAAAACTCCCGCAAACTTCTAGGAGCCAAGGTTGCCTCCCCAGAGTGTCATTTTTCTCCAAAGTGATGAGCAGCCACAACTCAGCCTATAATTAATGGAAGGTGGAATTCCTTGGCATCTTCAGAAATGAAGTTCAGGGTGTCCTGAACAAGAAACCCAATAAACCAGCACCTAAAAGCAGAGGGTGTTTTTCACCCTTCCGATTTTTAAAATCTCTGGTTCCAGCCTGATGGATGCAAGCCTGGGAAATCATGGGATCTGACTCTGCCTGGCCAAAAGGCAATTTCTATTTATATTGTGTTACAGGAGAATGAATCAGAGAGATGCTGTCTGTTTGGTTTCTTAAGTTGGTCTTCAGCATTTCAGAGGTCATGAAACAGTGCAGGATTACAGGGCAAGAAATTGCCCGATGCAGCTGAGCACATCATACTCGTTCAGCCAGGCACTCAGCTCGGACAGCTGACCCATTTGTTCCACATCGTTGTGGGCTGACAAATCAGAGATGGCTTTTTTTGCTTTGCAAAGCCTATGCCATGGCTTTTGGTCCCCACAGCAGGACAAGTAGCTGCAAACTCAGCATGTTCACGTGGGTTTCGGCTCGGAGAGCAGATGATGCTGCAGAGTCAAGCTGCGAATGTGGTTTGAGTTACTATTTGACACGGCAGCACTGCTCCCAACCTGCCCAGCGCAAGCAAAAAGTGAGAGCGTTTGTATAAATTTTGACTCTGCTGGGAGACAGGTCCTGGTTTGAAAGATATTTTCCAGACTCTGTTAAACTGCTTTCCAAATGCACAGCATGTTTCCTCAAGACAAGCAGCCTTTGCCGTAATAGGCTGGACCAAATAGCTGATGATTTGAAATCAATTCGACATGGATGGTTTTAAAGCTGGCGTTCGGTTCATTTCCAGGCAGCTGCACATTGTTGTAATTTGCTAACAGTGTCACAAATGCTACTTTTTCCTTTCCTTGTAACAGCTCTTCTGAATTACAATCACTCCTTTAATTTCTGAACAAGTCCTCTCTCTTGCAGCCGCTGCCACCTCAAAGAGCAGCGAGAGCACCTCCCCTTTGCAATTTCCCTTTCCCTCTTAACCTTGACCTGTAATATGCTGAAAGTTGTTACTGAAAACTACCTTGATCAGAAATGACATTACAAAAACTTGCTCAACCAGATGCAGCAAAAATCCAGCCATGATAAAGATTCCCAGAGCCAACAATTTTGAATTATGGACCTACCCTGTCTTGGAATACAGCGCGAGGAGCCGACCGCTTCAAGGTAGTAGCTATTAAGTTTTGTTTGCTTTCTTTCAGAGCGACTGTGCTTTGTAAAAAGAGGCTTGGCTGAGTCTTGTTATGCACAAAAACACTGAGCAGAGAGATGCTTCCTGCGCTGGACTGGGAAAGCAGCAGCAGGGACTGGACGCTGCCAAATGCGCATTTGCAAGGACGGTTGAGATTTGGGGACTGTCTGCTTTGTGCTGTGCACCTGAGAGCAGAGCCTGACGCAAGCCTCCGGACCCTTCAGGCATCAGGGTTTGTGGTCTGAATGCACTTTGCACCTAAAACACCGCGTTTACTCAAAATTGGCTCCCAACTGCACGGCTTTGCGGATCGAGACTGCAAAGGGAGCCCAGACTCAGGGCTGAGCAGAGGTTTCTTTTGTCGCTGTTGTGCAAAAATTGAGCAGGACCTGAGCACCACAACTTGGCAATGATGTCCTCAAAAATTGTTTTTTCTTTTTCCCTTGAAATTGCTCTTGTTTCTGGGAACACTTTTCTTAAGCCTTTTCCAGACTGGGTGGCAAACTCACAGACCCCATTACCATTAGCGGGAGATCCTTGACCCAGAAGGTTACAATGAACCTCTGATTGTTTGAGTCCTTCTCCCACCCAGCCAAAGAACATTTGTGTATATTGAATTTTACAAGAGTCAACTTTTGGAAAGCCTGGAGCCTGGAAATTGAAACCACTTTAATGGGTTCTGCCTGTGACTTTTATTTACCACAAACTCCAGTGGAGAAATCGAGGTCCAAAGCTGTTCCTACTGTAGCCAGTGAAAGCAATGGACAGAGAATCCAACCCTGAGCTTGTGCTCAACCTGAACTCCTTCAGTGTGCATGCGCTGGCAGTTAATGAGCTGCTCTTGGTTTCTGGTCTTCCAGCTCTGGAATTCTTTTCGATCCCAGAGATAAGAAAAAATCTTCTAAACAGATGCGTCATGCCTGCTTAATTTTCCATTAAAAACAGAGGAGATATTTAACTCTGTCCTATCGGGGTGCGTGCGTGAAAAGCCATGCTTTCTTGGTGGCAAAATCCATCCTATTAGCAGAGATATTGTGGAGACCTTGGAGTATCCATGCCCATAAACACCATTAGCTGTGGAAAAGCCATTCATTAGTAACAGGCGATAGGTTCTTCTGTCCTCTCCTCTGAAGAATAGGCAGTACTATCTAAATAAGCTGTTTCCTGAGAAGTTACTCAGAGTTACTGTTGTAGCTGTAGGCCAGCTCTCCTCCCCCAGAGCCCAGCAGAAACAAAGCTCTCGGAGAACAAAGAGCCGCTTTTTCGTTCAGCAGACCGTGCCATTCCTCTGCAGTTCTTCCTTTCTCCTGAGCATCTCTTAATGTGCTCCTTGCTTGTTTTCCACCTCCTATTAGCCGCAAAACCAGCTATTTCCATTCCTGCACCTGAGCTGAGGATGTCAGCGACCTGACACTCAGGGCTGATTTCCCCTCTGTGCTCCCAGCTTGCCCAAACCCAGCTGCACAAACCCTTTCTGACATCCCATCCAATCCTCTTCAGATTCCCCTCGCTGCCTTCCCATGACCTGCAGCAACTCTGCCTTCCTCCTCCTTCAGCATCCTCTGCAGCTGCCCTCATCTCCTTCCCTGCTGTCCCCGGCTGCAGAACCACAAGACACATCTTCTCACGGCTTCGTCCTGCACCACCCCGGCAGCGAGGGCCTGGTATGGGATGGGAAAAACTGGGAACAGCCTCTCCGGATGCCTGAGTGACACCAGTGCTAGGAAAAAATCCTTCCTGCTCACTTCTTGGCCAGGGGTGACACATTCGTGGGACGCTTTCACTGGTGGGCTCATGGAGACCTGCTCTGAGAGTGCTGGAGGGTGCGCTGGAGGAAGGAGCCTGCGTTTCTTTGAGCTGTGCTCTCTGCTGCATGTTACTGGCACTTAATGACACCTTAAGGCTTAGAAAGGCTTCCTTGCCCTCACCAGCCCGCTTCAGGAGGTGTTTTGGACAACACATCAAAGCAGGAGAGACTCTCCGAGGAGAGGGCAGTCCTAAGGATGCAGATCTGTGTTCCTGCACTGCCTTTCAGGCGAGACCCGTAGCTGGGATTTTAATTTCTCGGCATCATTAATTCTCTCTGTTTTCAAAAATCAGCGTGCTGGCCTTTGAATGGTCAAATTCCAACGGGAGTGAGTTGTTTTGCTTTCCCTAAATGCCACCTATGATCTCAGCTGGCTATCGCAGCCTCTCCTGCCTTCCCTTCCAGCTGCTGTCACATCTCCAGCAGCTTTCTACCGAGAGCAGGCTGCTTTGGGCTGTCAGGGTGGCATTCCCAGCCTCTGCTAGTTAATATTTCTAATGCAGTTGCGTTTTCCAGACATGCAGAAAAATTTAAGCACTAACTGGGTTCTCACCAGATAGGAGATGATAGGAAATAATCACACTTGTTGCAAGGCGTGTTTTGTAGAACCTATTCAGCATTTGCTATAGGGAATCAAACGGATCCAAGATACAAATACAAGCAAAAGAGGAATAAAATGTATTAGGTAAACCCCTGGACCACCAAGTGAAGAGGATTTAGTGTGTATAATAAACTGCCTGTGTATCATTTATCACAGCTACACAGAGATTGCCTGGGGGTGATGATGGACACCATAAGTTGCAAAAATATAATGACGTGTCATGTAACAGACCGCAGGTGTCTGCGCGGGGAGCCGCGAGGAAACCAACCTGACAGCCTTAAAAAAACCTCCCTGTGCTGGCATCTGCAGGGACCGCAGCGGCGCGCGGAGCCATCCCCTGCCCGCCCCCTCGCTCCCTGAGCCCCCTGGGGGGGCTCATCTGAAAGGCCCCTTTCTTCCTTCTCCCCCGGCTGATCCCACCTCTTTGGATGGCCGCCGTTTTACTTTAGAAACGGGAACAGCTGGGGCAGATCTCTCATCCGGAGCGCTCCCTGGTTCCGCGTGTGCCTGGCTGGATGCGGGCGCTGGGGGCGGATGCTGTGCCGAAAGCTGCGCGACATCTCCGAGGGGACCGGGCCCTCGCCCTCCCCTGCACCTTGCTCCTGGGCAGGTGAGGGTGAGAAAGCTTGCAGGAAGCCATGCATTTCCCCCAAAACTCCATCAGCCCAAACTGATGGGGGGGGGACACGACCCCCATCCGAGGGTCTCGGGGATGAGCGTCTCAGCAGAGCCTCCTCGGTCTGGCCACGAACCTCTCGGTTATTGGCGAGCCCCTGACCTCCCCGGCAGGTTTCTCCATTGTCTGCCTGACCTCACTGTTATAAAGCATTTCCTACTATTTAGCCCAGTGTTTTTCTTCCTTAATTTTAAGCCATTAGTGCTTGTTCTTCCCAAAATTTACTACTGAATATGACTCTGCCTCCTCCCTTCCTCTCAGTTGACAGATGGCTGTGGAGTGACCCTCCAGGATTTATATCTCCAGTGGCGAGGCAGGGCTGCTCTCCTATCTTAATCCCCTCAAGGCCATAGAAAAATAAAGCCGTTGTCTTTAAATCCGAATCTTTCACAGCCCCTGCCTCCAAGCAGCGCCCTTCTCCACCTCACTGGAGATCAGCTCTATTTGCTTTCACAGCTCGGTCCCAGAAACACCAGCAAGGAACTTTCAAAGGTGCTTAATTTTTCACTAGGGATTTTAGAAACTTGTTATGTAGCCTCATGACATGCTAGCCAGAGATACATTTATCTTCTTTATTTTTCATTCATCTTCTTAATTTTTCCTTTTTTTTTTTTTTTTAAATTTTTTTTTCCTATACGTATATTACAAAAGCCATTCACTTCCCAACCAGATAGACGGGGAAAGTTTCTCTTTCCCCTCCTTCAGTTTGCAGCTGTATGAATAATCCCTTTTGGGTTGTGCTGCCTGAGGAAAAAAAAAAAGTGAAAAAAAAGAAATAGTTTGGTGAGCGAAACACCTATATTGTTGGCATTGTTAGCTTCTTGGCTTAGTGATCATTTTAACTCTTTGGCTGTTAAATTTTAGAAAAACTCCAAAATAGTATAAATTTCATCATTCAGTGTGAAATTTAACAGAGTAAAAATTTTCTTCTGCTGAGATGAAAAATTGAAATGCAAAAAAAAGAAACTTCCTAGACCCAAATTTTGAAGTGCTGTTGTTGGGATGGTGAAACACCCTGACAAGTGGTTCCTCCCAGCTGCCCCATTCAAGGGGCTTCCTGCCTTCACCTCCACATCTACATCGCTGGTGCTCACGCAGCAAAGCCCAGCATGCCCCAGCTGCTTTCCCATGGCACGAGGTTCTGTGCTGGGTGAGGTGGTTGGTAGCTCCTTCCATTGGTCATGGAGGAAGACCGTGGCCCAGCAATGGAGAAGAAGAGGTTGCTGCATGGAGGAACCCTCCTGGAAGACATGGCTGCCACCATCATTCCCAGCCAAGATGTGGAGCCCTGGTCCTGCCCTGCCCCATGGGACCCACAGAGATCCCACTGCACCTGTTCCAATGGGAGATATTGGAGATGTTTGTAAATGCTGTGTCTGGACCCACCTGAGCAAACACCTTCCTGGATCCTGCTTGGGTACCGGGCTGTGAGAAGTTATCTCCTGTGCTCCTCCTGGGCTTGCAAGTCTGCAGTAAGGGCAGTACTCCTCCACTCTGATCGTGAGTGAAGTGTTAACAGCAGAAGATGAGCTTAAACACGGGGAGAAATGAACATGAATGGGAATTTGGGGTGGTTTTGGGCTGCAGAGCTCCGAGGGCTGGGACGCAGTAGCACGAGTGGCTGTTTCCTCAGCTAGCACGGGCTCCCTCCTGCCCAGAGAGCTCATTCCTGAGTTTCTTCCAGGGTCGTTTCAGATGCCCACCTCCGAGAGGTGTTTCCTCTCCTGTTTCACTTGCAAGCACTGACAGGAGCGAGGAGGAAGCTCCAGAGATGGGCTTTGAAAAGAGCCAACGACCCAGGAGCCGCCTGAGAGCCTGGAAATGGGGGCACTGGCTCTGGTCACGAAACACAGAGCCGTTGCCAATTTGCAGTATTTTCTCTTAAATGTGGACACTAAGGATTTAATGGAAAGAAAGGTCAGGCTTTGACCTGACCACTGAGCAGGGTGACGGGGATGGCTCCTCCGTGTCCTCGCGGAGGTTTTGTTATTCTGAAGTTTAGTCCTGCCGTCAGATGATGCATTTTCCAGGGAAGCTAATGGATTCTCTTGCACCGCGCCGGGGCGGTTGGCGGGGGTGGGAGGGGTGACTCTCTCGTGAGAGACAAATGACTTCCTCTCGACAAGCAGCTATGTTTTAGCTCAGAAAATGATGGATGAGTCCCAAATAAAGACTCGCACGGGCAAACTAACATGCAAACGTCACATTGTCAGAGATCCAAAACCAAAACAAAATAAAATCCCAAACCACCAAGGAAAAAACGAAAGCCCGCGATGGTGAGCGGGAACTCAAATCGGGCCGGGGACTGAGACTTTGGGTCAAGCAGAAAGTGTCATCCACCACCCAAGGGGACGTGTCTGAGCCCTGGAGGCATGCTCAGCAGAGGGGTTATGGATTCATCTCCAAAAGGGCCCCCCTCACGTTAAACCAAAGCCTTCCTGTGGCATGGGGAACCGCAGCCTTATCCTTCCGCCCTGCCGTGGTCCCTCCCAGACCATTGTTTGGATTTTCCTTGGCATCCTTCAGCGTAGCAGCAGAACTTGGCCACCATGTTTTGCCAACAGTTTCCCTCTCATTTCTCTTCTGTGCTTACCTTTACAAAAGAAAAAGGCTTTTATTATTATTACTTTTGAATATGTATATGTAAATACTTGGCGAGTGCTGGGCACAGCAGCTGCGCCCAATTCCTGTTGTTAGCTCAGGCACTGGTGTATCTCGTTGTTGCATCTGGGAGCCCAGATCCAGACTCTGGACTCCACCGCGCTGGGTGTGGTGCAACCGTGGATGGAAAAGATGGGTCCTGTCCCGGAGAGCTGCAATTAAAGCCTGGAGGTCTCCTGGTGGGAGGATGCGAAGGCAAAAGGCGAAGGCAAAAGCCCCATTGCCCACTTGCAATGGGGTTGGTGTGCCCATTTCAAGGGCAAGCTCAAGCATGAGAAATTTTGCACATGGATAAAAGCGAGTAGCTACAGAAAGTCCTCAGTTGCTGGTAAGAGTGTACAAATAGCCACGGTAAAAAAAAACTCAAAATCCTGTAGCCGGTGCTGCCTTCCCTGGCAGCGAGGGACGTGCCTGCCGTCACCAGGGCCTTGCCACCTCCTGCTGAAGAGCAGCCGGCGCCCTGAGCCAGCTGCACCACCAGCTTCGGCAACCAGAGGCCTGTCCTCTGCAGAGAGCAGGGCTGCAGGGTCTAGAGCCGCAGCCAGGTACCCATTAAAAACCACGATTTTTAATGTTTTTAAAACATTAGCCGCTCCTGTCACAGGTGAGGCAGGTCCCAGGTGATGCCTGAGAGGCACCATGGGGAAACTGTCCCTGGGAGGGGAAGGCACAGGGACGGCGAGCTGGAGGAGAGGCAGGTCCTCACCGCCGCGACTGGAGGCTCCTGTCCAGCTGGGCTGGAGCTGCAGTGCTGCAGCAAGGGTTTGCTCGACGCTGGGCATACCCCAGAACCAAGGGAGGGCTTTGTGCAATGCCACGGACGGCAGCGACAATCTTGCGGGGCTCTGAGCATCCCGCACGGGGCTGAGGGTGATCGCTGCCTGTGGCTCCCTCGTCCTTCCTCCGCCTTCCCCTCCGCAGCCCCAGATAAAGCCCCGGCTGTTTACAGACCTTAACACAATAGTTCCCACAACGCCAGGCGATGCAGGGATACGTAAGCCGCCTGGCTGGCTCTTTGATATTGGAAAGCTTCCATGCTTCAGATCCTGTTGTCAGCTGCAGATCTCCTTATCATTTCACTGCTGAGGATCCAGTGATCTGACCTATTTTTACTGAGGGTTTTATTTATACCGGCAGTCGGGAGTAAATAAGTACATTGCCTTCTGTAACTGAGTTCAGGCTCATTTTATTGTTTAATCCTGGAAAGCTTCTTGCCTGCCTGCTTCAAGTGTAGCTCTGCCTGTTTGTTTCCAGAATTAATTACTGATCTTATTGATTGCAAGCAGGATGGCTGAGATTGCAAGTTATTTTCTTGCTCTACTGTTAAGTGTCATCTTTGCAAGGAAAAGGCAAATTGCAGTGCTGAAGCTGTAGACTTGATTTATGAGTACTAAAATTTTTATATCAATTTTTTTATCACTTTCATTCCTCTCTGTTCCTCCTTTAGATTTTGGAATGAGCAGGGTGGGGAGGACCAGGGCACCAAACCATCCCAGCGGTGCAAAGGACAGCTCTTTGCGTTGCTGCTGGAAGCGCTGGCGGAGGGCTGCGGTCGGGGCTCTCCTTGCCCGGGGTGAGGTTTGCTTTCTGAGGAGGATGAGCAAGGGAGCACGAAGGTCCTCAAGCACGGCAAGCTATCACCCAGGACCCCCGGGCACAATAAAGACCGTGTTTATTTCAATTGCCCGCAAACCCAGCTTTTGGAAAGCGTTGCGTGTGCTCCCTTTTAAAAGGCTGTCAGCAGCTTATCTCCTGCCTGCCAATCTGCCGGCCGGGGACGGACTGCCAGCTCCGCGCACAGATGTCTCCTGTCCGGTGTTATCTGCAGGCCAGGTACAGCCGAAACGCAGCCCTTCCCGCGGCTGCCCTCCCGGCGACCCACAGGGNCTGTGTGCTCGGCCAGGCTTCTCCCAAACACATTTCTCTCTAAAAGCCCAGATTAGTCTAAAATTCTGCTGGAGATAAAGCCCGGCCCGTTATCAGCGGCTGCATCCAGCCCCCACGCACTCCTGGAGCTTTGCAGGCTCCTGCCGTGGCCGGTTACCGCGGGGAGCGGGGCTGCTCGCCCGAGTCCATCACCGCTAGGCTTTTGGGAAGGGGAGCGATGAATCCTGCCGAGGCGAGGGGTGGCTGACACCCCAATCCTCTCCTCTTCCTCGCAGGGGAGTGCACAGCCTGCTCCCCCAGTCAGCCCCTTTCTTTCTTGACGGATTCCTGGTCTTTCTGAGCATCATTTAGTCTTTTTTTTCTTTTTTCTTTTTTCCCATGCTAAGGCTCTTTGCAATGCTGCAGTTTAACACCCAAGGTGGTTTTCAGAGCGAGGTGTTACAGGGCAGAAACCAGGCTCCCAGGGCTATGATTTTCTTTAGAAATCCTTACAAGCAGGCATTAATCCACGAAGCCTTGGGGAAAGTCAAGTGCAAGGCACGGGAGGGAGCTTGCCCCCAGCCGGGGCTGCAAACCCTCCTAGTGCAGCAGGCAGCAACGTTTCTGGCTTGGAGAAGCCAAATTTGCATCGAGCCAGTTAGGAAAATAAGCAGATTTAAAACAGAGGCTGTTACCTCTCCTCCCAGCCCAGCAAACCCTGGTCTGTGCTAGCATAGGATGGAGTCAAATAAGATCCATGCCCGCTGTGGTTCAGGAAAGGGTTTTGTGGCATAGGAATACTTTGGGAGACAACCCCGTGCTGTTTTAAGAGCCTCGGGGACCAGGACAGTGCAGGAGGAGCAGGGGCAGCGCTCCCGGGGACAGCCCCTAAATCTGCTGCGGGGACCACAGCTGGGACCTGTGGGTCTCCTCCTCCTCCCTGTTGTCACCACTGGTAGAAGTTGTCCCAGTGAAGAACCTGCTGGTGGTGACGTCCCCATGTCCCCCTTTCACAGCGCCCGGGGCTGGGTTAGGCACATGGGTGCTCTCTTCTAGCTGCTAGCGTGACCCGCGGATTCTGCGTCTTTATCAATAAACAACAGCAGGCAATATTAAACCCAGCTGAGCTGTGTCACGGGGGTTATCAGGGGACAGACAGTAGTTCCTTCAGCCAGAACAGCAAAGGTCTTTGGGTTAAAAGCCAAGGGTCAGCACCGCCACTGCCTCATGTGGCATGGATTAAATCAAAAATTATCTTGAGTGGCATTACTGCAAACTAGCCGGAGCATTAATCCGGAACGTCAGCTGCTCCAAGCATAAATCACCTCGCCTGGATGGCGGGTGGGTTGCGGAGGGGCTGCCGTGCCTCTTCCCACATGCGGCACGAAACACCGCTCCCCACTCGTTGTAAAGCCATCCCAGAAAATTGAACTGAGGTTCGTGACTTGGGGTGAAGCATGTTTTTCTTTTTGCCGAAATGGGTTTCTCGGGGCACTGCTGGCTGCAGCTGGAAGCAAGGTGCTGCCCTGCAGTGCTTTGAAAGCCCAGAAAGCTCTCGCCCAGCTCCAGAAAAAGCAATGGCAGCTTCTGCCATCCCCAGCTATATTTCTGATCGCTCTCAAATTCACAGCTCTTCCCCTTCAATCAATGGATTCATCATGGAAGAGACAGCCCTGCATTTTATTTAACCCATTTCTCCAAGTTTGATAATTTTCTTTTAAAGATTATGCATAAGAGTAAATTCCTCAGGGCACTTTTGACTCTCTAAACTTTCCCTTGCTCAGAGCTCCCATTTTAACTGGTGAAATTATGGCTGAGATTGTATTTTATTTGTTTATCTCCTGGCTAAGCTACTGGCACTGAGGGATCCACTCAAGCAAAACTCGTCATATCTCGTATAATTTTGCTGTGTGCCTCCAAGAAGTGAGCTAGTCTTTACTTTGTTTTCGGGTAACTACCACGAGCAGGGATGAACGTCTGAGCAGCTGTAAGCGTGCCCTGCAGGATGCAACATTTTCATGCTATTTCGAAAGAGCTCCAGCTGGGGGCAGCAGAAAGTTTTTTTTTCTGCCAAAAAGTAAAACTCAGATAGTACTAAAAGCCAAAAAAAAAAAAAAAAAGAAAAAAAATCCCTAGAAATGATATGTACAAGCAATTTTTTGGAAAGCTCAGGTGTGTTTCTTGAAAATGAGATAAAAAGTAATTATTGCTTCCTTAAAAGGGGGAAAAAAGGAAAAAACCGCCATATTTTAGGTAAAAGCAGAGAGACCTGATAAAGGAGTGCCTTGGGATGGATGTGTTGGTGGAGACAGGGTGTGCTGAAAAGGCACTTGAAGCTCCCTCGGAGCTATCAGGTGCCATTAGGGCATAATGACCCCCAGGGGAAGCAGCTTTCCACGGCTGCTCACATCTTCCCGGCGCTCCCTGCCTTGCAATACTCTCCAAACCCTGCTGTGGGTAGAATAAGACCTGGTTTTGGTAGGGAAATGGACAGTGGGAAATGCAAGCCCACGCCGAGGGGCTCACAAACTCCGCAGAGCACTTCCCACCGAGGATGCCCCAGCTCCTGCTCTGGTTGCCCCGAGCCCCAGTGGCCCCTGGGCATGTGCCTTGCTCACTGTGTGGGTATCCTCAAAGCTTTGGGGTTTTCCCTTTGTTTTCTTTTGATGCTGGCTGACAGTGGCACTGAATTGCTGACACCTAATGCTGAAGCAAATCACTGCTGCCCACCTCTCCGCACTTTTGCCGCATTCAGCTTTAGGCTGAGAAGCCCCTCCAGAGGAGGCTGTGTCTTTATTTTGGTGAATCCTGCGGCTGGCCTGGAGCAAACTACTATGAATTGTGGAACAGAAGTGATTTTGGTCAGGGGAGCGTGCAGTCCTGCCTTGCAACCCTCCCCATACCACCCGGCTCAGGGAGCATTTGGAGAGTGACGCATGGGCGGGGGGCAGAGTTCGGTCCTCTCTGAGGTGGCCGCCTGTGGCTCCAGGATGCTTGTGCCCCAGGAGCCCACCCAGAGGCAGCAGACCCTGAAGACGGGAAGAGCAGGGGTGAAGCAGGAGCCGGCAGCACCCAGCAATGTGCAGAACCCTGGAGCGGGAGCAGTGCCGTGCCCACCTCCCCTGGGCCCCCAGGTCTGCGAGTGCTGGAGGTTGGCCTGGGCCCAAAGCAGGAGGTTGGCTATCCCCACCAAAATTGTCTGTTTATTGGAGAGCCTTTGGATGTACTTGATATCTGTGTAAATATCCCATCCCTGCTCTCAGCTGCAGCCAGGGAACTCCTCGTGTTTCCAACTGCATGGCTGCCTTCGCAAAACTGCCTATCCTTATGTGCTGGAGGGGTCCCTGTGCAGCCAGGATGGGGACAGCTGATGAAATCCTCCACCAGAGCCCAGGAGTGTTGTAGTGCTCGTCCTGGTGGTGCCCAGAGATGGTGGAAGTGATGGGGGTTAACTAAACCAAGCACACATTTTGCTATGGCGAGCACAACCCACGAATGGCAGGCTGGTGCTGAAAGGTTTGGAGCTGTTGTCCTCCTCCAGCTGAATCAGTGCGTCACCCCTCAGCTGTTTTTCAAGTTGTGTAGACAAGCTCTGAAAGAGGGGAACATCTTAGGTGGAATATTCAAGCCACTTTTTCCCCCATCCCTTGCCTTATTCCAGGTGTTTCTCACAAGTTTGCACTGTCCTTTAAACCACTCTCTTCTCCACAGCGGCATCCCCTTTGCAAGAACCTCTGTTGGCCTCTGCAGCCATCCGTCAGAAGGTTTTGTGTCATGGGCTTAGGAAGGAGAATGATTTTCCATGCCCCTTTTTTCATTGTGGTACCACTGACCCAAAAGAAAAAAAAAAACAAAACTCTGATATAATTCAAATCTGACTCCTCTTAAGACCATTCCTGACCTGAGAGCCACCACATCCCTGGTTCATCAAGCCCTTGCTGTTCGTGGTTTGTCAGAACCAGGTTGGTGAGGACCTGGTCTTGGGCAAGAGGTGACGGCTTGGTCCCTGGGAACCTGCTCTGTCTGCTCCACCTTGGGTGCCTGGAAGCCCTGAGCCATCTCCAAAAGCGGTCTGCTCCGTGACTTAGGGGAGATGCTCTGTGTGCTTGGTGTGGTTTTCTTTTATTCTTGCTCTTATGGAACTGGAGGCCAGGTGGCACAGGAAGCCACCACAGACTCTTGTGACAGGTGTAAGCCACATCCACCATTGGTCCCCCCTCTTCACAAGGGATGCTGGTAACGTGGAGAAGGTCCAGCACAGGTCTCCCACCATGACCAGGGAGCTGGATCTCGCATGGCTTGCATGGAGAGGCTGCGATGCTGGACTTTTTTGGATGGGTTTGTTGCTAGCCTACAACAGGAGGAGTTAGGAAGGTGAGGGAGTCAAGCTCTGCTTGGAAATAGCAGAAACATCAGAGACACTGGCCACAGTTTCAGGATGGGCTTTAGAAACAAGTTCTTCACTACAGGGGTGGTGTAGCCCTGGAAGAAATCCCTCAGATGTTGAGGAAGCCCTGTCCTCAGAGGTGGCCTTATGCAGGAGATAGATTGGCTTTGGACCAGAGACCTCCAGACACACCTCCAAGCATCATCTCTCAGTCTATAATTCCTTCAAACCAATTGCCTCCTCTCTTCTCTCTTTTCCCTGTCTCACCTATTAACATCCCAACCTCTTTGGCAGGATATCTCCATATCCTTGCATCATTGATGGCACTGCCACAACCAAGTCATGTTCTCAGCCTCCAGTTGCTCTGATCTTTGCACCGCTTCGGGAAAAGCTCTGTAAAAAAGCCAAGTTGCTTTACTGTTGGCATTATTACCCTGCCAGAGGAGATCTGAGTGAATTTTGGAGCTCTCTTAACATGCAGTCACAATCACAGCTTCTGTGATTGAGTCGTTTCTCTCTAAATAAGTAAATTAACTCTAATACCCTTATTTGCTATCAACCTTATAAAACATAATAAAAGCCAGATGTCTCTTCCTTAACCTGATGTACTATAGAGGTTCAATGGATTATTTTTTCCAGGCTTTACAAAAGTGATTTTTCATTCCTCTAATTTCCTCTGGTGAATTCATTGCAGAATCTGCTGAAAAGAAATTTGCAAATGTATTAATATGGAAAAACCTGGTGTCGCATGATGCAGGTCTCAGCTGGGGGAGAACCAACCTCCCCCTCGCTCCATCTTGTTGCAAAGAGACGGTTAATGACGGAGGAATTACCATTCAAATGGGTGCAAAAGGACTCTCCATAGCTGCTAAGCAGCAGTTCTCATCCCCGAGAAGCTCCTGAGCAGCCTGGCTCTTCCCAGCTCCCCTGGTGCCATCAGAGAAGTCATCCAGGACTGGAGCCACAGAGAGCTTTTGGTGCCTGACTCTTGCTGATTGATTTCAGTGATAGTTAGGGGCTTAAATAGTTTTGTGGTTTGAAGGCTGTGGTGCTTGGCAAGATTGGGGCCAAAATTATGAAAAATAGCAGCTCTATCATTTTCTGTAATTTCCTTTTCCTTTGGTTGGGTTCAGCTGAATCGCGAAAGGGACCTTCTGCAAGCAACAGCACCGCAGACCACAGGATGCTTTGTCTTCAGTTCCTCACTGCTCGAAGGCAGCTGGCGATCTCCGCTCAGCTCTCTGCAGAGCAAGCACGTTAAGCTATTCAAAGCCCGAAACATATACCTGGCTACCTCACCGCTCCACCGCAATTAGGCACGCAGAAAGCATGCAAAAACTCCAATCACGCTTAAAAACACCACTCGGGATTTGAGTTACTTGCACCAAGACTTCTGCCGACAAGAAAGGAGGGACAGACAGCCACAGGCACATCCACCAGGTCTATGGGAACGGGCTGGTGGTTGCAACACGCCGATGGGGCTGTTCATCAGCAGCCCAGCAGAGGACTCCCCAGGATGGTCAGCGTGGCCATGGGACGGAGCGATGGGGGCTGTGGTCACAGCAGCGGCGGTGCAGGCAGCTCAGCGGCGCGGTCGGCAGGTAGGGGTGAGAGTGGCAAGGGGCTGGAATGTTTGCTGTTTGTTTTATTTCTGGGAAATGAAGGGACCCCGTTCTGCAACTGTGCCCCTCCAAGTGATGGGACTTGTCTGTTGAGTAGTTTTGACTTCCAATTAAACTAAATATTGTTTTTACGGAAATAGTTTTTTTCCCCAGCTGGGGTGATAACACAGTCGTGATGTTTGGATGAGGTTTCTAGTGAAGCAATTTGGGTTTTCATGTCATTTACTGAGAGCCAGGCTAGTTCCTCATCCAAAATCATAATAAACAGGCAACACACACCACATAGCTGTTCTCCTGAGCTCAAGCAACATCCATTCAGGCACTCTTCTTCAATAACTCATCCACACACAGCTTTTACTGTGGGGTCAGTCGCCTTGACTGTATCTCCTAGATAATGCTCCAATTCATATGTCCATGGGCATATTGCAAAATGGGAGGAAATTAGGCCTGGGCAGAACAAAGCCACCAGGTTTCATGGTTTGGAGCTGCCGTTTCTTCCTATCATTACATAGTGTGGGTGTCCCCAGAAGATGAGGGAAATCTCCCTGTCCTGTGCACTAACACCACCTTTTAGGAACTTTTAGACAGCCAGAAGAGCCCAGATTTGTGCTGAAACACCCATCAGCCAGCAAGACTGTTTTCTTCTTAATTTATATGAAAACAAATCCAGGTAGAGACCAGCAAGCTGAGCTGGCAGTGATTTGAGCAACCATTTTGAGCTTTGCTCAGTTGATGCTATAAGACAAAGCAGATCTTACAACCGCGTTGACACGAATCCTCTCCCTCCTGCTTTCTCTTGCTCCAAGAGCAGAAACCAGGCTGCTGGTAGAGTTTCATACTCCTGATTTGTACAAATCATGTAAAGCTTATGAGTGTGTCAGATGGTATTATGGTAAGCCTGCTTGCCTAACCGATTTTTCCGCACGCTGCTGATTTCCCTGCATCCCTAACTCAAGCTGTGAAATGCCAAATCCAGCAAGTGAACCTTACTGAGCTGCTGGCTTCTAAATTAGGAAAAAAAAAAAAAAAGAACAAAACCCCTCTGCATTAAAATTGCAGGTATCTCAGCGGTATTGCAGAGGCATTAGGGGCTTAATCCAGTGAAGAAAGGCACAGTCCTAAAGCTGTCTGTGCAAAACTGCATGAGATGTCAAACCAATTTGTACCAAAACCCCAGCACGGGACCTGCTGAAGATGCATAGTCCTTGCTCTACAGGCGAATTAGTGGGAATCAGTTGTTTTAAGCTATGACCCCTTCGCTCGGCACATTGCTACTGTCTTACTTGAACCATACGAAGCTCCATCCATGCCCATGGCTTTTAAACACAACATTTATTATCCTTAGCCCCCAGATTACGGGGATCCCTCCGATCGCTGCGGACAGCCCAGAGCAAGGCTGCACACACAGCATCTGGTTTTCATGTTCAATCTCATCCCTTTTACTTAGCCGTGAGGGGAGGCTCAAGTGACAACAGAACAATGCTCGCCCTGCAGACTGACTAATTAGGCTGCATCTGGAGCTAATTAAATGTGGAGTCACCCGCAAGGAGAGTACTCTCCTTATCATACCAGCAGCAGGGGTGAGACAGAAGAAAAATCGCTGATGATATGGCTCGTTTTCTTGCAAGCAATTTAAATGAGGCAACGGAGTGGATGGGGATTTTCCCCTTAGAAGAAATGGGAGCAGGATTGATCCCAGGATGATGAAGCGGGTTTTTTGGGAGCTGGAGATGTTTCAAATGTAAGAACAATTAAATGAGATCATGTTTGAACTGTTGCTTCTGTGCATAATGTATGGCCATGAAGATACCTCTTCAGTGCTAATATCATTTAATATTCCACTTTCTGATACTCAGTGGCACACGTAATTAAAGTAATCTGACCTTTACCAGATGAAATATGCTCTGATTTCTTTTTCTTCAACTATGAAAAGGAGTTTTTATTACTAAATATTCTAATCTTATTTTTGTTCAGCTAAAAGCTGGGAGAAATATGGTTTCCATTGCTTTATCAGTCACTAATTAGAATGCGGCTGTACAGTTTTTAGTAGCTGGACAGTTTTATTTTGTGACCTTGGGAAGCAAACGAATTCTTCCAAAGGATGCAGAGAAGCATATGGGTTTAAACATACAGTAGCAGGGTTTATTTTTTATGCCTGTATTTTTCATCGTAACACTTGAAATGTTAATAAAGGGAGAGAAATCCTCCAACTTTTGTAGATAAATTTGTCATGGTTTGGTTCAAGAACAGTAAATTATTTTCAGATCAATTTTAGCTCCTCTTTTCTGGCCTGGAAACATTTGGCTGCCAGGATGGACAATGGTTTTGCTGCAGATTTTCATCCTACAGAGATTTTGGGGCTGATTTTTTTTATCCTTTTCTCATCTTTTTGCCTAGAAGCCATCACCAAGGGGCCATGCCCGGGAGCGGATCCATCCAGCCCCACACGGGGCCAGCACTGGGCTGCCCACCAGCACAGCACAGCTGCACTCAGGCTCACTGCTATTACCAAACTTCCATCATTTCGGTCCAATTTGGTGAAACAAGTATTTGGGTTGCTAACGGAGCTAGCTCAGGATCTAGACCCCAGGGGCAGGGGATGTCTCTCCTTGTACCTCCTCCAGATTTTGCACTCCATGCTGGGAGCCTCCAACTCCGAACATTTCAGCTATGATTCTGATGGAAAGATCCAAAAGCCACAGAAGCTATGCCCCCCCCCCAGCCCCGAATGGGTGGTCTTTGTATTTTGCTTTATATATTATGCACCTAACTTTAATCTTTTGTATTTTTCTCCCACCGCAGAGTCATAAAACACCCTGGCACTCGCACCAAGCCAAGGGCACGTAGCAGAAGCCCACGGGCAACCAGAGGAGGCAGGAGACTGCCTTGGAAGCGAAGGAAACGACTTCAGTCCATTGAAAGTCTTCCCAGCAGAATTTATTAGGGAGTTTTAGCTGTTGGCATCCACAAGGGGTGGACGCAGGAGAAAAGACAGCTCTTTTACAACTGCAACGCCCGGTGGGGGCTGAGCATCCAGATGCTCCTGCTCAAGGAGAGCAGACGCTCTGCGGAGCCCCAGCGCTCAGGACTAAAACCGGGAGGCTCCTTCCCTGCTGGTTTCCAGCAGTGTGATGTCCAGCCTGCAGTGGGGAGGAGAAAATATTCCTACGAATATTTGCAGCTCAGAAATTATCCGATCTTTCCCAAATGTCAAGGCTTCACGTTGTCCCTTTCCTTTCAGAGCAGGGGAGGGAAGGGGGAGAGGCGCTGGGCTGTCCTGCTGCCCGTCTGGGCAGTTTTTCCAGCCCTTGGCTCTCATCTTGAAATGGAGAAGTGACACGTATGAGCGAAATGATGACTTGGTTTGTGGTCTGTGTGGTTTAACCAGCAGCTCGCGCAGATTGCTATTAACTAAGTGGGGAACTCAGGCGGGAGGTCAGTCCCCGTGACTTTCTTTTCGATCCCAGCCCCATTCAGCTTCAACATTTAAGGATTCTGGCACAATTCGTCATATTAAACATATGAGGGGTTTTGCGCACAGAGGACTCAAGGATCTGACAGCTCAATTTTTAGGTAAATGGTACGTGTGTGTGGGGGGGTGAAAGGTCAGCTTGGGCTTGTCTCTAAATAAACCCAGGAAACTCCAGATCAGTCCCTTTTTTCGTCCCGTGCAGTCTGGTGAGCTGGCAAACCAGCGTGGACGGCTTTTTTTTTTTTAACATACAAATGTTCCCCACTGAAGCATGAATTCAAATATTAGCTTTCCACCTAGCAAGACCAGACAGGAGCAGGGAAAAGCCGTGTCTGTTCCTTATCCTTGATGCAGGGAAACTATTTAAATCTGCTAATTTTTTTTTTTCGGAGCCGCATAGGAGTGTTTACTTTATTTGGGGGATTCAGGGGGCTAATGAATGCAGGCTTTAGTGAAACCCCCCTCATTGTAATTTTCACAAACTCCATCAAAACATCCCTTTCTCTCTCTCCCTTTTCAGAAAGAGCCTTTTTTTGCCTGCCCTCCCTCCCCCGTGTTTCTGCATGTTGTGATTTCACTGAGGCTTCCAATGGTCTTCAACAGTTCATTTATGCCGGGAGCCTTCTATAAACTGTACAGCCACGGTCTCCTCGCCCGGCCACCCACTGAATCAGCCTGTCTAAACAGCATCTGTCTACGTCCCAGACACATCGAGCGAGCTCGAGATGGACGGGGGCCAGCTTCTTTCGGCTCCCCTTTCTGCCCCCTGCCACGCGGGGCTGGGAGCGGGGGCAGCGGTGGTGCAGCCCCGCATCCCGTCAGGATGGGACACTCGGTTTTGGGCGCGGAAGCCCTCCATCGCTCAATGCCGGCATTAGTCCGACCAAATCTCCCCATCGCGAGCAGACGCATTATTAGCGACTGGAGCCTATTTAAAGTTAATCCCAAATGCATTACCTAGTGAGTTTTACTTGGCTTTTTGACTTAAGGTATTGGAGGTTATTACCTCTGGTATGCAGGGGCTGATCTGAAGAATCTCCCCGGCGAATGTCTCCATTTGGCAAGAGGGCAGGGACGGATGGGGTTTTCCTTGCTCAGGCAATTCGGGCACATTTTTGAAAGATGAAGTCAGAAAATTTACATCCCTGGCAAAGGAAGCTACTGACTGCGCTGACCTGGAGTTTTCATCAGGTTTATTCACATCCGTGTCAACGCAGCAGATGCAGCAGAAATGACATTGCTAAGGGCTTGGTTAGGCTTCAGTCCTTGAAAGGTGTCGTATCTTAATTATGGAAGCTGTCGTTACAGGCGGATGCTATTTTGAGGAGAAAAGGTGGCATTTCTCAGCTGTTAAAGTCTGGGCTCAAAAATAGGAATGGTGTGATGAAACGCAAGGTTCAATTCTATCCAAGTCATTGTTGAAATGCCAGTGGGTTCAACAGAGCAGGGATGTCGCACTGCATCTCTTGAATATAGCCTAGAAGAGCTTTGATTTTCTTTAACATTAGTTTTGAAGAGAAAATGTAAACTTCTGGGCTGATCCATGCAACAGGTTTGCCTTTTCCATCTATCAAATGCCAGCTCCCTCTGAAATAAATCTAACCGGTGCTTTCTGCATTTCTGCCCTGTTTGACCTAGGAAAGACAACCAATAGAAAAGTAAAGATGAAATGGGAGGGAATGCCTCAGAGTGAAAATGCCATTCTTTAAATAAAGCAGGAAAAGAAATATACATACATGAAAGGAATTCTCAAAAAAAAAAAAAAAGAAAGAAAGAAAATGAAATGCTAGTCAGATGAAGGGGTGTGTGGACAAACTCATCACTTGCAGCATCGTGCCGGGCTGTTGCAAGCAGCGGCTTTGCTGGGGACGGGCAGATCAGCTCCATGCCGCTCGCTGTGATGCCCAGAGAGCCACCAGAAGAGTTTTATGGACATGCCCTGCCTTTCCCATTCCCACATTCACTCCATCCATAACCACCTGCATTTTAAATTTAACCTCAGTTCCATCCGCCCAGATGTGACAGTGCGGCAGGCTCCAGTGGGTTGCTTGTACACGAGATTATCATACTGCACATTGACTTCCCTGCATATCGCAGAGGTGATTTATTGCAAATTTCAGGTGCCTAAAGAGATGTGTGTTCTACTCTCATTCCTATCACTAGTTTTGATGTTGAATGGAATTGGTTATAAAATGATGCATGGCTTGAAAAATAAAAGCATGTGATGTGCTCCCCCGTGCTAATGACACTTCATTGTTCTTGTGCCTCCTTCAAGCCCAATTCAGATTAGATTCACTATCATTCATGATTATGTAAAAGAAGTGATAAAACGTGGCTTTTAAAAAAATCATGTTTGTACAAGAATTTGCTGACATATTGCGGAGTGATAACACGATAGTGAAAATAGCCAGAGCCTGCCTGGCCTGGCGTCTGGAATCAGTAAAAGGAGGCAGTCAGGCATATTCAGGCATATTGCAAACTAACTTCTGTTCCCTTTCCAGCACGAAATCGGCACCTTTTATTATTTTTAGTAAACAGACCTATGCGATTTTCATTGAAAACTTGCCATATTTCCTGGATCTTGGCTCCGGCCTGAACTGCATTGTAATCGTTTCACGCCACAGTTGAAGGGGGGAAGTTTCTGAACACATAAAAAGGGCAAAAACCTCAACGTTTCAACAGCAATGGCCAGCCAGGCTTGCCAATCCAAACCCCAGCATTAACGGCTGATGCAAGAGGAATGCAAGCGGTGTGTGGAGCGGGAGAGCGGAGGTAACCAGAGATAACCAGGTACCCACAACCTGGGTGAAATGGGCAGCTGGAGAAAAAATCGGGAAAGCTGCAGAGCCTTTGGTGCCCATGGTCCGTCTCAGGGGGTTGAAGCATCACCGTGTTCCCAGACCACCTTTCCCTATCAAGGAAAAACTCCTCCCTGAAGTCACCTGTGACTTTTGGTTTAGCATCAGCTGGATATTACACAGAAAATGAATGTCCTTAGACCTGGACTCTTCTGCTGTAACTCCCAGGATCCTAGCCACAATCATTTATTGCATGAATATTTGCATAGTAGCTGGGTGTTTTGCATGAAAGTTCAGGAACGCTCAAATTTTAATGCGTTTTGGCACAAACTGCTCCCAAATCCTAGCGAGCGCTCCCTAAGCTCGGCACGGAGAGGCTGTTTACGAGGCAGAGACCTGCGGCACGCTGCAGCAGCTTTCAGCTGCCTGTCGTTAAACTCGTGGCTTCCTCGGGTGGGGAGGAGGAGCACAGAAGCCACGCGAGAAGGGGCAGGTCGCACTTTCCTATTTTGCCTTTGCCATCCGACAGGTTGGCAATGGGTCTGGCTCCAAAGGAGGGTCTATATTTAGGAAAAATGCAGCCACTTTTTTCCTCCTGTGTGGACTCACTCTTCCCAAGTGATCTCTTTGCAGAATAAGGAAAAAGGCTGTGAAGGTGAACAGAAAGGCATGTTTTTAATAATAGCTGTAAGTTAAGGAAACACATGCACGCAATCTATTTTTTCACTTGCTGAAAGTCTCCACCGAATTTGGACTGTGTGACCTTGTGCCTATCAGTAACCACGAGAATTACTCACTGTGTCCTCTGCCCCTTCCAGTGCTGTGATCTGTAGTGTGTTGGATAACTTCAGTAATAAGGCTTCAATCCCTTCTCCTGGGGGGCTGTGACAGGCCTGGATAGACATTGCCATTACAAAGGGATTGTCCTTTGCTTAATTCCACCCCATTACTCTTCATTTAATCCCCTTGTATTGCTCTCAGCAATTACTTCCCCTCCGCAGGACGCTGCCTCTAGGTATTGGATGGCCAGCTCTGCGTTTGCTTTGTAATATCTCATTTGGATACACACATATAGAAATATTTGATAATTACAGTAAGAGGAGAAGGGAGGGAATGGCTGTGAACAGGGGGGTTGCATGCGCATTTTCCATAAAATGCTATTTCTGTAGTTTTATGGCTGATGAGGCAGCGTGTGTCTAAAACTGGATTCTTTTGTATAAGGTGAAAATGTCACGAAATAGCTGGGATCCTCTTGCATCTGGAGGAATGTCCATGTTGCAACAGGGCTCTGTAAATATTTATACCTGATGACTTAGCAGCTGGCTATTAAGTGCCCTGATTGTTCCTGTAGTGCTGCTAGCAAATGGAGATCTGGCATTTAAAGGACGCAGCACAAATTGTTCTGTTGGTCTTAACTTTTGGTCAGAGAATTTACTCAGCGCTGGTGATATCACTGGGGAAGCATCCCTCTCGCCCATTCTCCTTCCCAGCCACACAGACCGAGCGACGGTCGGGGGTCAAAAGGAAAGCGGGGACGGCAGAACCGAACCCATCTGTGGCTCCAAACAAATGATGTGGCCAGTGGTGGCTTGCGTGGCTTTGGTGCTGCCTCGCACGGCTGCTGCAGCCCCGGTGCTTTTCCTGCAACCAGCACTGGGCGCCGGCCAGGCCACCGTGACCTCCGAGCGCCGGTGACTCACCAGTGCCACGGATCTGCTCCTTGCAAAGCCTTTCCTGTCGGGTCGTGTTAACCCCTTGCCGGATGGGCTGGCGCGGGAGTCCCGCAGCCCCGTGCAGAGGGAGGAAATGACGGCTCCCAGCAGCTCGAGCAGGGCTGAGGCAGGGAGAGGAAATGTCCAGCCGGGGAGCGGGATCCTTTCCCGGCGCCTTTGGGAGCTGGGGGAGTGCACATCCCCGTTGGCCAGCCCCGCTGCAAATCCACTTAAATACCCGGAGTGTAAAAATGCCTTTTAACCATCACCGCAGTGAATGCTGGTATCGGGGAGACCTCTCTGGTCTCCTATTTTATGTAAATTAATACTTCAGCCACACCTTTGGCTGGATTACAATTATTAGTGAACTCACGCTGAGCAGTGACAAGGCTGCAGTGAGGGGACAGAAGCCATCAAGAAGCCAAACAAACCGCAAAGTGCTTCATTCTGACTTTCAGAAGAAAGTAACTGCTTTCCAACTTCTCCCTCTGAAAAGATGTCTCATCGCTGGGCTCATTTTGAACTAATGAAAAATAAATAAGGCCCCTCCGTGCCTGCCAGCAGAACCCCACGTTTCATTCTATTGGAAATGAAGCAAATAAAAACAAATCAATCTTCAAAAGCCAAACACTGGCACAGGGGCTGGCACGCAGCACACTGCAAACAGGGTTTTGCAGATGTGGCCAGGAGGATGCAGGTGATTCTCACGCTGCAAAGCTGTGCCTGTAGAAAAACTGCCTGATGAGTCTCTTTTTTCTTATTTGATCACTTAGAAATGCTGCAGGCACCATTTAAAGCCACTCCATTGTGTTTGTTTTAGCAGGCTGCCCCTTCAAATTACTGGAATCAGCTATTTTCTATGCAGACGAGTGCTGTACTCCTCCCATTGTACCTGTGCTATGAAACCCCACGTTCCAGCCCCATAATAAAATGCTCTGCAGCCTTATGACCCACCAGGAGAGCGGCCGGCTGGGAGGGGATGCCCCGGTTGTGCTGGGGCTCCGGCCGGGCTCCAATGCTGGGATACGCCTGGGTTTATCTCTTGGACCTTTCCACTTGGAGAGGAAGCAAATTTATGTAAAACATCATGGCTCAGATTTTAAACAAAGAGGATGTGCTGTGCTCTGTGCAAGTAGAATATTTACAGTTATAAGGCAGGATGATGTATGGCCCTTACAAATAATAAATAAAGGTTGAGTGTTGGGAATAGGATTTGTAAGGCTAAAACTAATAACGTAATAGTCTTTATTGAGGAAAATGAAGCAGTCTTATGCCTGGGATGAAATCCCAAAATAAATTTACTGTTTACTAAAACACTGTAGAGCGATTTAGATGTTGTTATAAAACCATTTTTATCGTCTGCACAGAAGATGTGGGTCAGTGGGGCTCTTCCAGCTTTCCTAGAAAACCTAAACGCAGTCCCAATAATCACAGCAAGGTCCCGGCAGCTTAACAGAACTGCTCTGATTTCCAGCAAGGCGAAGGGAAATTCACATCCCCATAAAACACAGCAAATATTCAAAATTAGAGTTGGTGAACTGGCCTAGTATCACTGGGTTTGAGTTCATGTGCCCAGACGTGCCTCAGATCTGTCCCAGTGAGGCCAAAGCAGCTGTCACACCTGGAGCTGTTCAAGAAGGGGCTGCGAGGGGCAGCGAGCACATCCCTTGCAGGCAGAGATGTTCCCCATGTTTCCCAGCATGTTCCCGGGCTTTGCAGGTCATAGCTTTAAATCCTCACTAGTGAGCCTGTGGAAATGCTCCCAATTAATCGTACAGCCTCTGGAATAGCTGTTTGTATCAGCAAAATCGTAAAATTGCTTCTGCTTTCTGCATGTGGGAAACTGTGGTGGTGTCATCCTGCTGTGAAAAAGCTAAAATTAATGCTTTACCTTAAAACTCAGTGACCGATGCAGAAAGCTAAAAGCACGGTCTTTCTTTCTTTGAGTCTTCAGAAAAGAAAGATATTGAGCTACGGCCAACATTTTTGTAGGCTATTGATTATGGAAATCTATGTATTTTGCAGAAATGCAGAAAAGATACTAAAGGAGCCACATGGAAAAATAAGATAATACGTGTGCAAGTGGACTAGCATCAATTAGTCTAACATGCAGCAATAAGGGATGGTGCAGCTGTGGAAGAATTGGTGTTTTCTATTTGTAGAATGACATTGTTCTGGAAGAAAAGGGAAACCTCAACATTTGCCATAGGTTAGTCCAGGTTTAAATGGCTTCCACGCTGCTCTCTGACTACATGAAAAGTGTGTTTCTGGCTTTGGAGCTTCCTGCTGCTCTTCCTGCAGAGAAGATCTGGAGCAGACGTGCAAAATAACCCACGCAAACTGCACCCTAGGTGTTGCTTGCATTTAGCAGGCTTGCAGAAAATTAATGCCTTTCTCCTGTTTTGTCTGCCTCAAAATTACACCCTCTCAGCAAGGTCTTAATTACACAAGAAGAATAAGAGAACTTTTCTCTCTGTGAAGAGAACTTTATAGATAAATTATATCCTCTCTGTTTTTTTTGTGGGAATATATTCGTAGGTGTGGGTATGACCCCTCTCCAAAATATTTCTCAAATCGAGTCCTTTCCTGGATTTGGAGTCAGACTTAGTGCTTTAGCAACAGTTTGTTTGACTTACAGATGCCCGGGTAACATCTAGGAGAAATGTTTCCTTCTGCTTCAGTGTTTGGGCAGGGCGAGAGAGGATCTCCAGCAGCACGGTTGAATCCCACGTCCCTTGTAAAAGCCCAGGTAAATTCCCTGTAATTTCCCACTTGGGAAATGCAAGCGGCTCTCCTGCTTGCTTGACCTGGCACGCAGCTTCCTCCCAGGGCTGAATTTTGCCCTCGCTGCACAATGCAAATAAGCACAACATGTACAAATTAGAAAGGAATATGGCAATCTTCCTTCTGCTGATGTTACATTGCACAGCCCCACCGCTAAAAGCATAGCTTAAGCTATTAGCCACCAAGAGAAATCTGATGCCTGTTTTGGAAAGTGTGTTTGCTCGCTAGGATGCCTGGAAAGACTTATGCACAGTCAACCTGGTGACCGCAGATGCTCACAGCCCAGCCCTGAAATAGCCAAGTTTGGAGGGAGAACTGGGATCAGGTATGGCCTGGGAGAAACAGCAGTAGCACTGCAGGCATGCTTTGCAGTCCTGCCCTCTGAATACCACTGCTGTCAGCCAAGAAACTGAGGCCTGGATACATCAAAAATGATGTGGACTGCCAGATTCATGCAGAATAAAGCCAGGCTTTCAGTGCGAGGACAGATGGACACAGAGCAGGTTTACCCTTGGCACGCACAGGGGTTGTTAGCAGCACAGTGCCACAAACCTGCAGTCGTGTGGCAAAACGGGGGTGACATTTGCTGTTGTAACACAAAGAGAGGACTTAAAATATCCTGGCTGATGCATTTTTTCCCTTCCCATGGTGAACGCATTCTCCTCTTGCTCTTCTAACTTTGTCCCGTTATTTTTCCCAGTCTTCTCTTTGAGTCTCTCCCTACAAACCTTCATGTTCCCTCAGAATCCTCCTTGCACTAGGATGTGCTGGCAGGATCACCAACTCTTGCAATTTTCTTGTGGAATCCACAATCCATGGCTGGTAGTGCTCCATGTGTAGGAAAGCACCGGGACTTAGGAGAGAAGGTCCTGTCCTTCACTGACCAAAAGAGCCCGAGAAAGTGGAGATGGACCCAGAACGTTCATTGGTTTGATTATGTTCTCAGCCCTTGCTTGAGACTCCTTCTCAAGGCCTGTATATCTTTTTATCATTTATATCATTTAGCATAAATGAGCATACCCCAGTGTTTGAACCTTGTGTTTTATGGCTTCTTTATTAAACCCTGTGTGGTTCCTTGTTCTATGTTTGTAGCACGTGGATGGTTCATTGGGATTTCAGGCAGTGACACAGCTCTTCTTGTGCGCATTGTACTCCTACGGGTTCCCACACATCTCACCCCACCAGGACCAACCAGTGCCCTATGGAGGTGGGAGACTGATTAGTTGTGCCTTAGCAGGAAAAATTAAGGAATTTCCTGAAACCTGGTTCCCTTGCTCATTTGCATTTGAGATTTCTCAAAATGCAGCCAACAAACAAAAAGAGATTTGAAGACTCTCTGGAGGTGACAAACCAATGATGGGACCCTATAGGAAGGACAGAGTAGGAAGAAAAGAGGATTGCAAGTATTTGTGGGGCCAGAAGGCCAATAATGCTCACAAAATAACTGCTTCTGATGTCCTACAGGGTCTGCCCAAGCGGCCAGGGCACAGTGCTAAATCCTAGGACATGGGTGTTTTAGGTAATCATTATTTATTGTCATATTTTGCAACTGGGAAAAAAAAAAAAAAAGCTTTATCACATGCTGGAACTGTGCTATTTCCTCCCTTTAAACCTTTGAGCAATAGAGATAAAAAGTGAGTGTTACTTGTGATACTGGGAGAAAGAATGCAATATTATATCTGTTACTGTCTGGAAGAGCCCCTATCATCCGGCCTTGCTTTCTCCCCTCCCAGCTCCAGGCATGGAGACGCACACACGCACGCATCTACTTAAGAGGTGGAGGCCAGCCATTTTTAACGTGCCGTCCTCATTCTTGGCGCTCTCTTTCCGTTTGGACAGTTTTCCATTGAGTTGCAAAAGTGACCACCATTTGGCACAACCGCTCCTTCCAAATCGCCACTAAACGTGGAAACCCGGCCGAAAAATATGACAGGCAAGATGATGCAGCGCTTTAAGATTGGACTCATTCTGCTAAATTGTTAACTTATGTTGAACGTTTCCCCTCTGCCCCTTGAGTGCTAAGACTCTTCTTCCTTTGGTGGGGCAGTTAAACTGGGGACCCTGTGAGAGGAGATAAAAGCAGATCTGTCTTTTGTGAGGCCAAAGATGCATAGCCAGCATCCCTGCTAGGACGCGAGGATTAGGAGAATACGTAGAATTTCCAAATTTAGAGCGAAGGACTAGCTCCCTATAAACAAAGGCTGCTTTTTAAAATGAGATGTTAGCAAGATAATGCCAAAAAAAAAGTTTGCCTTTTGTGACTAAATTCTGTTATTTTGCAGCCAACCTTCAAATGGGCTGTTGGTGCAAGTGAACAAACGCTTCCTGTCTGTCCGTCCTCATGGGTGGTCGCGTTTTAAAATGAAATATACAGGCTGACAAATGCCTTTACAAAGGCCAGATTATAAACTGTAAACCTACTGTCAGCTGGGTAGAAAAAAAAATCCAAATGCCTCTTATACCATTTAAAGATTTAGTTTGGCTTCAACACTAAAGCACTTCATCTTGAAGGAGAAAGGAGCTTAGAGTTTATAAATTGTTGTTTGGGCTCTAGTAAGCTCTGGATAAGGGAATCTATCTGCTAGGAAACAAATGACCTTCCCAAAATTTAGGGAGTTCTGGGTATTGTTACAAAGACAAAATGCCTTGGAAAAATGTCCCCAGAACACAAAGGGATTTGAGACTGCTCTGTTACTCTTAACATACAGTTCATACAGCTGCAAAGGGCAAATCTTACAGTTCCCATCTTTAAAAAAGGGTGGAAAAAAGTTAAACATATCAGGGTAATAAAGTACAAGCTGTTTAGATTGTTCCACTCTGTCTAAATCAACTCTAGACTTGCTCTTGCACACGGTTGTTGAATCCAGGCTCAATATCCACATTATCTTGGCCAAAAAAGTCTCAAAATAGCCTGTGTTCTCCCCAGTAGTGATCACCAAAGGAAAATTTTGCAGCAAGCACAGCAGTTTATGGTAACATGGTTGCTATCTTCAGCGTTTTGAGTGCAAAGCATAGGCACGAACAAACTCCAGAAGCAATGGAAACTGATGGGCACTGCACACCCTTGTGTCCATTACATGGAAATTTTGTGATTCCGTCATGCATTTGCACTCATGCAGGTCTCATCGGCATTTCAAATCCACCCTGAGTTCTGAAGGGCACTGCAAAGCTCTCTTCCTTTGCTCTGCGAATGCCATCCATAGCTTACCTTTCTGCAGTGGGCTGTTTGCAATTAGGTTTCTCCTGTAAGATAGAAGGAGATGAACAAAGAGATGCAGGTCTATGTTAAAATGGGACTGCCTTTTGTTTGTTTGTTTGTTTGTTTTTGGTTTTGCACCTTTTGCTTCTATTTTGAGGGTTTTGAGATGAATCTAAACTGGCCAGAGGATCTGCAGGCAGCGGCACGCATTTAACCTGCAAATCCCTGCTGCGCTCCCCTTGGCCAGCATGGGCTGCTGTTGTTTGCTGGGAATGTTTCGGGTCATGCTGCACTTGCTGGAGGCAAGCTGAAATTTCAGTTGATTTTGCCAAATCCAGGAAGGCTGAGAAGACTGTGCATGCTGGGTTGAGGGGGAAATAGAAAGGAGAAGCACCTCTCCCATCAGCTATAGAGCGAGTTCCCTTTTCATCCCATCCGTCTCGTGTGGATCAGTGCTTCCCCAAGGCATCATTTCTCATTCCCTTCCCACCTTTATTACCAGTGTCCATATCGACTTTCACAACACTTTGTCACTTCTTCCTTGGGAAAGCACTGCCTCCATCTTTTGAGATGCCCACTCTAATCCTGGAAGCCACACTTTCATTGTGTCCTTCTGTTCGTAGGAGGCTTTTTCTTTTTCTTTAAATACTGCATAACATCACAGCAATTATTTGATATGAAGTTCCCTTTCCAGGGCTCTCAGCAGGTTTGAAAGGATGAAGAAGCATGTTCAATTTTCTATGCATGCCACATACTTGAGGTTAAAGTACGTCAGCACTGAATTCCGTAAGACCTTTGGAAACGATGACTATTTCAGTGCCCATCAGATTGTTTTAATGCCTGAATGTGATTTGTGCTATCGGCCATCCCTCCTCTCCTGCCCAGAGACCAGATGACAGTTGTGCAGCTGTGTGAAATTCTTTTTTAGAAAGGAACAAAAAGAAAATTACTGGAAAATCTTCATAGCGGATCTCCCTCCGCCCACAGAGTGGTGGGAATAAACATCACAACTTCAGATCTTGGTGAATACAGATAAATAGAGGCTTAGCTGATAAGTTAATGACATACCAAAACCAGATTGCTTGAAGTCTAAAATAATAAGCGGCCAATGAGCAGAATACTGGAATCCTGGCAAGGCGCTGAGCGCTCTGCCGCTTCTTTCCCCTGTGCGAGGAGGACGCCCTGGCCATCGCACTCGGTGGGGACACGGCTGGCAGCGGTGGCATGGGGAGCCCAAAGCGAGCACTGTGCCACTCTTGTGTGCTCGGGCTTTCCGGAACAGGGAACTCTTCCCTTTCAAGCCACTGCCAAGGTGCTTTCAGAGTTACCCCTCAAGCCAGCTCCATCTCCGCCTCGGTTTCCCCAGGTACCACGAGAGAAGTTCAGTTCTCCTGGTTTCATCACCTTTGTCTTGCCCTTGGAACCTCTTCGGCTTCTTCACCAAAGTGTGTCTGACAGACTGTGGTTCTCCTTGCTTGACTTCTCCAGTGTGACCTTTCCTGTCCATCTGCACCACCGGGGCTTTTCTTTTGCATCCCCTTAGCTCACGTCTCTACTGTTTTATCCTGGACATCCTCACGTTCACTCAGAAGATGGTTTGACCATGTCTCGTCTCTTGTTTTGGTGCTTCCTCTTCTCTGTTATATCTAATTTATGCAACTTCCCTTCCTTTTCAAACCCATGCCCATCTTCCTCACACCCGTTATCTTTCAAGATCAAACTATGATGCCTATTTTCTGTTGGCAAAGGAGTACAGTCTCTGGTATCCGACACCTCTCTACCAGTCTAAGCAATCACAATTCTGTCATGGATTTGTCCTGGCAATTACCCCATCAGGTCAGAGCTACTCTTGGGGAAACTGAGGCTCAGAGAAATTAAGGACTGCACCAAGCCACGCAAGTACCTCCACATGGGTTGAATCCAGCTCCACCACTGACCCATCTTTCCCATCTCTTCTGTGTCTTTCAGGCACCTAAAAGTGAATGAAGGAAGTGAAAAATTATGAAAGTTCCCCAAAAGTGTCTCCAAGAAGATATTTTGCAAATTATTTTCTCCACAGTACTCTTGTAGTGTGATGCATTTATACAAATCTTCTCTGGGCTATGCTTTTTGTGTGTTACAATGATTGAGATATCCAAAGAAATCATCAAAAACTTCCTTGAAGACCAATTTTATTCATGCATAGACCATGGCAGAATTTGCGCTCCCTTCCCGCAATTTTAATAAAGATTTCATGGCTAAATATCAGGAAAGCTACCCACCAGTCTGCTTGGTGAAATTCTTCTTGGTCCTCCTTGCACTCTTTCTGGAGCTGTGGCTCTGTAGGTGAGGATCCAGTTACGCCTGATGGGCAAAATGGTGCTTCAAGCACCGCTGCTGACAAACCAGAGCTGGAACGTCCTTTTTACTGTGTATAAATACTGAAGTTTTATTAAAATCCAACAGCACTTTTCTGGAACAATTAATCTGTGTGGTGTTGGGCAAAGTGTGAAAGGAGGATGGTCCTAACTGCGGTGAGCAGCGCAGTGGTTGCTAGCTGAGATGTAGTTTTTGTGTAACTGTGGGGCACCGTCTGTTTGCTTTGCCTTTGTTAGACTCAAACGATCGCATTCAGGACTGGATGGAGTAACAGAGATGAAGTCAATCACAGAATCATAGAACAGTTTGGGTTGGTAGAGACCTTAAACACCACCCAGTTCCAACTCCCTGCCATGGGCAGGGACACCTCCCACCAGCCCAGGCTTCCCAAAGCCCCATCCAGCCTGGCCTTGGGCACTGCCAGGGCTGGGGCATCCACAGGTTCTGGGCAGCCTGCTCTGGTGCCCACTGCACGCTGGATTTGAGGCACAAGTGGCTGGTAAATGTCTGATAGCTCCTACTTTGGGGCTCAATTCTGCAGCAACAGCTGGCGGTGGTGGTGGTGGGCAGGTAGAAAGCGCAGGGTCCTGAGTCCCACTGTCCTGTTAGGAAGTCAGAAACTCCATCTGACCATAAAGGACTCCTGAGCGTACGGAGGCAGATCCTGGTGGAAAACAGATCCAGCGGCGCTGAAGCTACGCAGCGGTGAGCGCCAGCTGAGGATTCCCATCATTTCTCTGAGCCCTCCAGAAAGAATCTGCAGAAGGAAAACCCATAAAAA
>VXAA01003842.1:125074-146029 GCA_013399115.1 Anseranas semipalmata | reverse complement strand
CCCCCCCTTTTTTTTTTAAGGTTGTCACTGTTGCAGGAAAGGCTCTGTAATATAAATCCGTGCTCTCACATGGAAATGCTTTGCATTGCACAGCAGCTTGCTCAAAATCCTGGTCCTGCAGCCTGCCTGGGGCAGCTCATCCAGAAATCCAGCACGGGCTCTCCCTGCTCTGGCACCGTGAAGCCGTGGAGCTTTGCAGCTCCCAGAGAGCTGAGCGTGCAGAGCCCGGTGCCTTGCTCCAGCATCCCGCAGGCTGTCACGGGCTCGAGGCGGGGGCAATAAGCCAGCAGCTTATTTCAGTCACCTTTTCAAAGGAGCGGGGGCGATTGAGAGCAGCCAGCTGACAGGCGAGCCTTTGTTCTTCTCTCTCTGAAGGCAGCTGGATGCCCGTGGAGGGAAGACATGGACACTGAGAGCAGGTTGCTGGGGCCGGGAGGGCTGAGCAGGAGGCAGCCGCTTGCCCCCGGAGCTGCCCCATTTATCGCCGGTGTAAAGAGAGAAGGCTTGATTGAGGCAATTCACAGGATCGGGCCGCTGAGTAAATGGGGAATTCATCCAGAGATATCTAGTAAATACACGGAATAAGCTGCCAACCCTCTTCTTAAAGCCAACAGTTCACTAATTTTAATCAACAGCTGGATATTTTTATGGGGAGTGAAGGGATGGAGGGGTATTATGACAGAACAAGGGAGGTGGGATTAGACTAATCTAACCCAGGCCAAGTGGGCTCTTCCTGCTCAGCCATGTGCAGTGTCATGACTGTGTGATTTAGACTACTGCGCACTCACCAACACTGATAAGGAGGACAATTACGGGGAGCACACAACTCTTTGGTGTAGCCCTCAGCCAGCGGAGCACCACAGATGTCAGCTGGGGATCATCGCCAGCTCTGAATCAGAGCTGTCCCCACCATGGGGACACGGTTGTCTTGGGGATTGTGCCCCAGGGCTCTTGTGATGCTGCTCCAAGACACCGTAAGGGGTCCTGGTGCTCATTTTGCTCTTGATAGAGCTCACCCTTGCTCTCTGTCCCTTGCAAAAGTTCAGCCAGACCTTTGTGACGAGCCCCTTCATCCTGCTGGTAAAACGTGGTGGGTGGCAACCTGATTACCCACCTCTCCGGAGAAGGTTTCTCCGTATTACGGCTCTGTTGAGTCCCTCAAGGGCAGTTTCTCCGGTGTTAATTGCTGTCTTTCCCTGTAACTTCTGGTTCTCCCCATGTCCTTCCTCACCTTCCGCTTACTCACACCCAGCCGAGACTCGTGCCAGACTGTCGCTGCCTGAACGTCTCCAACAAATCAAGGAAGAACGCACACAGCCACCTCGGCTAGCCCCGCTTCAACTGGATGCTCCTTCTGGTGGGAAGCATGGGAAGAAGTATTCGGAGCCAGATTTTTCCTTTTCTTTTTTTCCTTTTTTTTGGAATAGCCCTCTGATTGGCACATAGCAGCTTTTGTTGTTGTTTATTTGTGTAGCTTTTCATCTTAATGAGGATGTACGGAAACAATTACCACATGGTTCATTCACAATATCAACTCAAGCTTTTCCTGTCTGTGCAGTGATTGGACTTAGCCACTGAAAATTATCTAGCTTTGCAGAAGTCATGCTTTTTACTCTTTATTTTTTTTTTTAAATACATATTGTACAATAGGAATGGTTTTCCCTGTGAAATAATGTTTGGGTTTTGCACCAGGTGGCTGGAAATGTCACACAGTTTCTCCCTTTTGGCAGCTGAAATTCCAAACGCTTTTAGAAGATGCTCTTTTTTCAGGAGGGCAGAGAGAGGTCAAGATGCACTGACTAATTCAAGATTTCCTCCACTGGTTTCCATAACAAATAATCATTTTTCTTTATTTAGCTGTGCTCACTGGTAGGTTTTCATTTGCATCAAAGCTTTGTTCTGCTCTCATTTGGGCTGCCTCCAGAGACCAAACAACATCACAGGCTGCTCCAAAGACATGGGCCAAAGTCAGAACTGCAAACTGGCTCCCAAGTGGAAACCCTCATGATACCAATCCTGGAGCGCTGTTTGGTGTGAGTCTGAGAGAGGTCTGTGGACATTGACTGGGGTTTTCCAGCAGAAATCAGCCCCAAAACTAAAAACACTTGGTTTTAGTATAGTAATGTGGATGGGGCAGCCATGCTATTATTAACCTGGTAACAACTCCTGCTCTAAGACCTTTTTATCTGGTTATTCAGAAGTTGATTGAAATTTTACCTCTTTGGGTTACATCCTTCTATTCATGCATGTCTTGTCCCAGGCTGATTTAATATTGCTATTATTCTTTGGGGAATTTCATTCCTAATAACTCAGGAAATGAGTCTTCAAACT
Organism: Anseranas semipalmata; assembly: GCA_013399115.1. Lineage (NCBI taxonomy): Eukaryota > Metazoa > Chordata > Aves > Anseriformes > Anseranatidae > Anseranas > Anseranas semipalmata. The sequence continues at coordinate 143,698 of VXAA01003842.1, read as the reverse complement.
CACCTCCAAAAACTGCGGCTTGCTTTTCCGCGTGAAACCCTGGCACCGCCGTGCGGGGGAAACGATGGGGAATTTGGCAGGCGCTGGCTTCCCTAGCGGCCGTTTGCCCTTTTCCCGTCCCTGCGGAGAGCTGCCCCAGCGGAATGACGTGATAAGCAGCTGAAAAATGGTGTTGTGCATGGGAGATCTGCAAGGATTTGACAGCTAACTTCCCTGCAGATACTGGGTTGCGCTGGGTACGCTCCAGCTGGGGCCGCGGGAGCTCGGATGGGACTTTGCAAAGGACCGAGGTCATGGGCATGAGACCCAAAGCAAGGACGGTGTCTCTTGGTCCTTGTCTGGCCCCAAGCACCCTGGTGAAGGAGATGGCCTGATCAATCCCGTTGTCTCATTTTGAGGTGTGCAACCACGCATATGGACATTTCTCCCATCAGCCGCCAAATGGCAGCGGCGTTGGTACCCAGAGCCTATGGCTCAGACTGGTGCTGTCGGGTGACCCCTTAGTGTGCCCTGGAAGGTGAGAAATCACATCTCCAGCTCAGACGTCTCTGTCCTGCCTTCATTTTAGCGAAAACGTGGCTAAGGAATCGCTCACAGCCCCATTCTTGGTACTGTTCAAACTGTGGGCTTGCAGTGGCTAGCAATGCATGCTGCATCTATATTTATCTGATGCGCGGAGACATGTGTTTATCATATGTTGCACGTCTGATAAGCAACTTTTTTCTTCGTCCCAAGGCCCGATTAAAGATTCCGATTAATGTAACTTGCTGGAAGGTCCTGTAACGCAGCTTTTAAATCAATGTCATGTAAACTTTGCTGGGTTAATCCTGCACATCTGAATTCAGCTAAAAACCAACACTGCAAGGTCAGGCTGTACAAATTGATGGATTTTTATTCCTTTAACCTTAGAAGTGTTGCGGAGAGGGTAATAGCAGCAAGACTTGCTTCTTCCAATAGCTTCTTTTTCCTACACAAAAAAAGAGCCATCAGATATTTTCCCTCTTCCTGCTATGTGCATATGTATGTAATATATATTTATATATACAGATATTATATATTTTTTAAATAGGAAGAATTTAAATCAGCAAAACACTAGAAAAAGTTGTTGGTTCTTTTCATGTGTAACTTCTTTTTCTTTTTTTTTCTTGTGCGTTAATTTGATAAAGAAAAGGATTCTGGTATTATAAACTGGTAATCTAATGAAGAACATACCTCCTACTTTTTGAATTTAGTTTGGTAACATACTGAATAGCTCTAATGAAAAATCTTTTTAAAGACATTGCCGAGCATTTCGTAGCTGATGAAGACATTAATGTTGGCATAGCAAAAAAATAGCATGCAATTCACAGACTTTTCTTGTCTTACTTCTAGCAGGAGATTTTTGCAGTGTCTCTGCGACTCAGAAGTAACAATCTCTTATCAAAGCTCTTTAGTGCCTTTACACTATCATCAATACATATAAACAAAGGATAAGAAAGCTAATACTTTGTGTGGATAACTTTCTGCAGGAAAATGCAGCCTGTAAAACAGCTTGTGGTAAAAGATCATCTTTATCAGCTCTAAACTAAGGAGTGTACTTTATTTATGGAATGCAGCACTGCCTGCATTCTTGTTTCTTTGTTTGACAATATTTTGCATATCCCATATCCTATTACTTTGTTTTGTTCAAGCATAAATGTTAGTATTTTAAATTGTAAAGACCTTATCGTTACTATTTAATTGTAAAGACCTGCTGGAGGCATTTTGCTTTTTGGCTTGGAGTCCTGTGGCTTTATTTTCCCTCCTTAAATCTGAGAACTTCTCTGCAAGAACAACTCTGAGCTAATGCTGAAACATTTCCCCTGTACTTTCTACTTCTACTTCCTTTTTTTAAAAACAAACAAACAAAAATCTTTCCCCTATTGGTTAATATTAAAGCTTAAAGCCAGCAGAGATGTTCCTGAGAACCCCTGCTCCCACGGAACTGGCAGGGACACACAGCGGGGCTGGCTCCTGGTCCCCAGCTGGGCTGCCAGAGCCCTGGCATCTCGGGTGCTGCCTTCCTGCCACTGCGCAGCGCAGCTCCAAAACCAATGGAAACCGGGAGCTTGGGTCTCTGTCCTCGCTCGAGGGCAGGATATACCAGCCAGCTGTCTGGCAGGACCTACCTTGCATGGCACGCGGCCTGCTGATATCCTACTGGCAAGGTTAGCTTCTAATTTGGAAAAGGAAAGTGCAGGCCAGGAGGTTGTGGCTCCCGCAGGCTAGGATGGGCTGAGAGGACCATCTGTGCTCCTCCGAGCGCACCCGCTGTCGTTGGTCCTGCCTCTGCCTGCGACTTTGTTCTGCCTTTCTTTCCTCCTGAACTTGGCTAATTTGCTTTTTTTTCCTTCATTCTTTCAGAAGCGTTAGGGATTTCATCAGCAAAAAAGGAGCGGTGCCAGGATTTTAGCTGGAGCTCCTTCTGCTGGCAGGATGACCGCTTTGCACAGAAAATTTCCCCTGCAAGGCCAGCCACAAAATCTCTTTTTCTTTCTCTCTCTTTATATGTACTTCTTGCCAACAAAGGCTTGACCTTAATAAAACTATGCATGCCAAGAATTGATCTGGGCATGAGTCTCTCCCCCACAGCTTGTTATTGCAGTGAGATGGACTCGAGCTCTGTGGCTCACTTTAAACTTGGCTGAATCTTACCAGGATCTTTTATCAGCTGCAATGGTTTTGGTATTGAGCCCGATGCTGCATGTGGAAGTGATGGAGTCCAGCACTGTGAGAAGTCCTGCTTTGAGCTTTCTGCCCGTTATTTCAGATCCACTGTTATGTTTCTGCCTGTGCTTTGTTGGACAATCACTCCTTCTCCTAACAGATAATTCTGTCAATGACTTCAGTGCGGACAAGACTTGGAAAAACACAAATTCCTGGCAGCCTAATTTCTTTATATATTTGCCTACTTATGCATGGGGATGTGGACATTCCTGAATGTCTCAAGCACCACCAATATCTAAGAGAAAACCTATTCTCACCAGACACCATCCAGCTGCCAGCTGTGCTACAAACTCATGATTAGCTTGGTAGATTTTTATGTTAAATAGCCTAAACCCAGACCCTTAGCTGGAGAAGTACAGCGCCATTCCCTCGCTCCCAAATCACCAAGCCCTGTATATTCACCTTTGGCTGTGGCAGTTTAATTTGGGATGAGCCGCTTTGGGATGCTGCCATGTTACTGAATACATTAAACAATATGTAAGCCATGAGAGACTTAAATCTCTCAGAAAATGTGGATGTACACCAAACTGTTCTGAATCTGAACTGGTGTAGGATCCTAATTCATGCTTGTGGGTAACATTTATGCAGAAAAGAAGTATTCCATAAACAGCTAGTTATGCTTTAAAAATCTGGAAGAATTCATAGAAAGCATTTGGTGGCTTACAGACTTGTGTAGGATTCTTTTTTTCTTTATTCCAGAAATTCTAGTTTTCTTTCCTTGCCTTGCCTTTCCTCTGATTTGCTCTTCCCTATAACAACATTGATAATAAAATAGGTAGTTTCTTATCCTGACACACTTACTAAAATCCAAAATCAAAGCATGATAAGAAAAATGATTTTGAAACTTAAAAAAGCCCAAACAAACAACTCCCTAGAACCCTGGATATTTTAGAATGAAAGTAAAGAGTAAAAGTAAAATAAGGTTAAAACATGGAGTAATCTCCAAATGGGCAAGGAATATTTCTATGGAGGCCACAGTTCCTGTGAGATTGCACCTGAGTGACCAAATGTGATTTTCTCCTTGATTTCTAGGAAATTCGCATCACTATAATACAAGGAAAGAAGGTGCCGGTCCATGGGTCTGCCTACCATAAATCTGATGCTGATGGGAACATTATGAGAAGCTAGACGTATGTACATGGGGATTTTCCTTTTTTCCCAGTTGGTGGCTGGGGGCTGGCTTTGGCATGTGGGATGCTGCCTCTCGGCCACAGCAGCACCCGCATCCCGGGGTGCTCACCTCTCTTGGCTTGCAGCAGTGACGCCGTGTGCCTGGACAATGCCACCGAGCCTTCGATGTCCTCTGCGCATCCCTGCGCCAGGCACTCGTCTTCCCACACACCTCCACTAGCAGACCAGGAAGAAAACACGCCCGCACTGTCGGGGCTGAGCCTCACCAGCCTTTTTTCTCATGCAGCACCAAAACAGCCATTTGATGGAAATGGCTCGGTGCCATCCCTGACCTAGGCTGCTTTTGAACCGGGCGACCTCAAAGTGAAAGGCTCAGTATCACGTTGCCAGTTCCCCAAACCATCTGTCCTCCTTCAGGGAGCTTCCTTCAAAAGTCCCCGCCCACTTCATAAACATCCCAGCCCTACTTACCCCTCCAGCTGCCCCTTTCTCTAGGAGAACCAGCAGTTCGAAGGAAATACCACTCATTTCTATTTTTTTTTCCCCCGAGTGTGTTGAATTTGACATCTGCAATTTGGCAAAAGCGAATTTTTTTCCTCCGTGGTGTGTTTTAAACCTGTTGGTGAGGATGGAGAAGTCAGGGATCCAAGCGTGTCCAGGCAGAGGCGATGCGCTGCCCAGTAGCAAAGCCTCCTCGCACAGCCACGTCTTTGAACGTGAACAATAAAGCAAACTTCCATTTCCTTAACATAACATCGTCATGTCACAACCCCCAGAGCTCCACCTTCCCTTTCAAGAGGCTAGAAAGTGGGACTTTAGACAAAGAAAAATAGTCTCAGGTGGGTTCGCCATGGATCATTTTGACTATATTTTAAACACTGAAATGTCAATGCTTAGTCATAGACAAGACATGATTCTTATCTAGCTACATGTGGCTTCCAGTATAAAAAAATTTGAACCCATGCCATTTCCTGTTGGAGAGAGCTTAAACACAGGGGTGACAAGGGCACATCTATTTTGGATCCCTGTTTTAAAAGCCTCCAGATATCATAGAAATCAACTGGCACAAACAGAGGACTTTGAATTTCTTTCATGGCGGTGGCAAATTACGTATATCAATGAAACACATACTTAGTGAAGCGGAAGTGAGCACCAGCAATACTTCAATCAGCTTTGGCATATGTATACATTATTCTGTTTGATCTCATAGGATGCTGGATTTAGATGATATAATACATTCTGGTTATCTTCCTCGAAGTTGGAGGGACGTAAGGAGATATCCACTTTCACAAGATAAAATTAGCACCTCTTTATTTTTCAGATAAACATTCCTCTTTTTTTTTCAGGAAAACGCTGATTAGAGTTACAAAGCATACCAACGGGTATGAGTTTATTCATATTCAACCCAAATCCTATTTATAATATAAAGGAAATAACATTGGTATTACACAGGGTAACTTGGACAGCCTGGATGTACGAATAGTCAGCCATACTCGGGCAGGTCTCTTCAAAAGTGCCAAAGGCTGTTATTTTCCAAAGCCATGGTGGGAAAGTAGAGATTTTACTTAAAAAGAGACAATTGCACCAGAAAACGGTCAGTCCACAGTGATTCTACTCTTTTATGGTGTCTTTTGACAACATCATCTTAGAGCTATGAGCTTCAGGTACAAAATGCGGACCTGAATTTTGGACATGAAAAGATTCAACGTATTTGCTTCTGCAGCCCATCAGCTTGATTTAGTTCCCACCTACCACAGGTAGCTATAAACGCTACCTGGACCATCTGACAAAGGTCTCATTTATGGATTAATTTAGTATTTTAAAGCAGCCTGGTGGAAAGTTATTTTTGTTAAGCCGAAGTATAGATGGCTTGGGCACGGGAAACACATTTCTGGGTAGATCTGTGTGAATAACTGATTGTTTGGTTCTCTCGCCGCTCCAAACAATCGGGAGAGAAAAATGGCTTCCGGTGAATTAAGTCTTTTGTACAACATGGAAGGCCTTAATGGACCTTTGAACTTTTTAAAATAAAGAAATACATTGCGTTATCTGCAATGCTTCATTTCATGTCAAAAAGAAAGGTGGTGACCTTTAAAAGTCTTTTGATGGTGATAACAATTTGGTGAAATCAACACAATTTTCCCAAAATGTTTCAGTCAATTTAAATCTCTGCATTTCAATCCAGGGTGGGGAAAAACATGGTCGAAGGAGTTTTGCTGCTGTTTATGAAGAGACAGATCATGGCTTTGGCAGGGATAAAACGTTCTTGGACTCATTGACACTCATGGTAGACTGAAAGAGCTCCAGACAGACAGACATACTCGTGTCTTCATGGGAGTACGGCTGTATTACGGCTTTTAAGTGTGCACAGCCTCAGAGCTGGTGGTGGAAATGAGCACGAAGTTCCCGTTTCATGTAATTTTTGAGAGGGTTCTTCTTGTTGTGCCGCACTGGATCAAACCCCTGTAGTTATTGGCAGAAAGCTCCCCTAAATGCAACGCACCAAGAAATTTATATCAGTGTGTGCAAATACTTTTGTCTTGGAAAATCACCCTTGCATTTGCCTTGCAGTTATGAAAGTAAACCACAGACGATACGATCTGCTGAAATATTATGTGAAGCCTTAGTTATCAGGATGTGATTTTGTACCACTCTCCAGCATGAAGCTTTCCAGTTTAATACACGATGACAGAACAAGATCCGTTTACAGGGATAAAGCTAGCTCATTTTCAAGACCAAGTTTAGCAACTTCTCAAATGTCTGTTGTTGTCTGTCCTGTTAATTGGCTGCATGGCTGCAGTTTGTGTGGGCTGGCCATTATAACGTCAATAAATCCAGTGACTGGAAATGAAATTTGATGCATAACGGGGCTGAATGTTTTGTTCCTGGGAGCCTGACCATGTGCATTGGTCATAGAAGTTCAGTGGACACCGCCGAGTAGCCTCATCAGATGTAAAGGCAATTATTTCTGGAGAAGGCTAAGCTCTAGCCTTTTAAATGGGTCTTCACCAGAGAGTGGCTATTTAAATGGTATTTAGGTTTTCACAGAGAAAAGGCAGCAGAAAGGGATTTTTTCGCCTTCACGTTAATGTCCCCAAGTCACTGAGGGCTCCAATGTTTCCCTGTGGGACTTGGGCAGGAGCTGATTTCCCTGGGAATGCCATAGGCTGTAGGAAACCTGGCATAAGATTTTAGTGTAAAAAGCCCAAATTCTGCATTTTTTCTTCCTTTTCCCTTAAAGAAAAATCCTGAAAACATCCTTCCCAAAAAAGTCAACTAATGGGAGAGAGCCCAGGCAATCAGAAAAGCCAGGAGGTAGCAGTGTGCTGTGCGCGATGGCAGACAGATCTCCACGCCGATGGGGATTATTAATAGCAAGAGCACACCATGTGGTTCTTTTTCCACTCACGCTGACGGCAACTGTTTGTCTTCTGTTGTCCAAATTGTTCAATTCATTGTGGTCTGAAAATTGCAATTTCTGAAGGAGTGCACCGCGGATGAGTCTGAGGCTCTGCAGGTTGGCTGCTCAAACCACTGTCATAGCACATTACATTAAAAAAAAAAAAAAAGAAGCTAATGCATTAAACAAAAAAAAATTAAATCTGCCGCTTGAAGCATGCTATACAAGACAAGATCTTGGAAAATTTGCAGACCTCATTCCCCCAGAAGCAGAAACGAGGGTAATAAGAGAAACTTATTGTCTGTAAGTGAGTGTTTCTGTACGTTTGTAATCACAGCCTTTGTATCCCCCTGAGAGCTCGGATTTCACGGGGAAGGAGCCGGACCATTGAGCCGTTGGAGCAGAGAGCAACCACCGCTACAATTAGCTGCAGAAGCCCAATTTGGGGGTTTTCTCATTAACCTGTCATGTCAAATGCTGTATGATAAGATGGTGAAAATTGGGGGGAGGAGTGGCGGTGGAGGGGTAAAAGTTCATTTTGCAAAGCAAACAAACAGCAAGTCACTTGATTTTACTAATTATCCTAGCCTGTGGCTCTTTCAGCCATTATTTTCCCCCCCCATCAGCGTATGAACTGACAAGATAAGATAGGGGCTGGTATTTTCTAAACTATCCTGGCTGACGGCATATACAGATAATATGAGGATTCATTTGCAAGAGTGCACTGAAGATTAATTGATTTTCTTAATGCTAGAGTAATTGCTCATTACAAAAATAACTCCTAGCATTCACGGGGAGCCGGCATCAGGGCACACCAGAATGCCCGCCTGCAAGCTGCACCCTAGAAATAGCTTTTTTGGGTGAAGAAGGGCTATTTCATGTGCCCCATTGTCACAAATTGTGGGTCTGATCCACAGTGCAGTGATACCCATGGGTGGGTAGGTGGTGGCTTGCACAGTCTATAGAGCCGACCTTTTGTATATACATTTTATTGATATATTCCACTGTGAACTAACAGCACTGGTGCATTTCTCAGACCTGCAGTTTCCCAGAAATGCTGGTGGGTACAGGCTTAGCTGGCCAAAAAATCTTCCATTTTGCTAACACGAACAGGCGCGATCATATCCAGCTTGTGTTCCCCCTTTCTGGTGTCGAGGTCTGCATTTTGCTTCAATGCAAAGCTCTCGAACCCTACGACCGAAGTCCATGAGGAAACAGAGCACCCTGAATGCCCAATGCATTCTTACAGTGATGAGAAAAAAAGGGGAATGTAATCATTATGTGGTTTGCCAAGGACCTGACATTAAATCAGTGCATTAACATGAATTATGCACTGCTCTAAAAGATACCTGTCTTTTTATTTTCTTTTTTTCATGATACAATGACTAAATGGATGCTTGAGCATGTGCTCCCCTTGCACTGTGCCTTTTACAAGCTGCTCTGCCGACCAGCGTGTCTGTCCTCAGCGGGGCGAGCAGCACGCAGCCTACGGGAGCCAGCTGCCATCAGTACCATTAAGGACAGAGAAATCGGAATGTTAACTTCCAATATCAAATTTTAACCCAAAGCCAGTAAAATGTGTTATGTCAGAATATGCTAGATCTATAAAGCTGGTTTCGGCAACATGTTGCAGCTGGTGGTGTGTATTTATAGCTTTAAAAAAAAAAAAAAAAAAAACACTGGAAAGAGTAGAAAGCATTTTAAACAGCAAATTTGTCAATGTTTTTCCTTGCTGCTGAGTCGGACTATGGGTCGGCACTGGTTTAGATTAGCCATGTCCTGTGCAATTTGACAGTAGCGACATGAACCTGCAACGCATGAATCCGAAGCAAAGATAGGACTAACGAGGAGGAATTCAGGGAATGTTTTTCCTCGGAGCGCTGTTGCAGCGCGTACCGCGGGACCGGGGCTGCAGTGACAGCGCTAACACTTCCCAGAGCTGAGGACCCCAAAGCTGGAATGGCATTGCCCACCCTGAAAGTGAGAAGGTAAAGTTTATTTTTGTATTTTTTTCTCCCCTTTCTCTCTCTCACTCTCCCATATACAGAATGTATCGAGACCACCAAGAGTGGCCCATTTTTTTCACGATGATGTACAATTCACATTTGTTAATAAAAAAAAATTCTGCCTGAGGTCATCCACCTAGGATTTTTTTTTTTTAAACAGGAAACGGGTTTCAGATGTTTATATGTTAAAAAGTAAGGCTGCTAATCTGCCTGCCCATTTAACAGGCATTGACAACTGTCAAATCTTTTCTCCTTACATTTCTGGCTTTTGAGCCAAGTTATGTATTTGCACAATATTTTTTAAATCAGCAAAATAACTGCTATCATGCATTTGCTCGCTTTCTGGATTTGCTTGCTAACACCAAGCAAAGCTGCTTTGGAAAGTGTAATCCAACATTTACCATAAAGTGAATCACAAGCTTTTGTGCTTATTGAGATAAACTGCTCGAGCAGGGTAGTTTGGAGAAAAGTGCTTGAGGAGCTGCAGCTTGGCTGGCGTTTGGAGTTTGTGTCCATCAGATGCAGCAAGCATACAAAAAGCTGCAGTTTGAACTTCTGAAGCACTAGTGCCTGTGATATCAGAGTAAATAAAGATAAATTAACCTGCATTGCTAGATTTCCTCTCTGCTGCCCCATGCGCGATCGCTGCTAGCTCCGCACACTTAACAGAGAGATGCGTTCCCTCCAAATAATCAATATTTTTCTTTCCTTCTTTCTAGCCCATGCAGGAAAGAGACTGATAATATGCCATTAATATTGGCTAGAGGAAAAATACCCCGCAGGGCTCTTCTGGTGGCACGCGCGGCACGGAGCGATGCGCATTCTGCATTGCCCACGGTTCGTCGCCTGGCTGCGGTGCAGCAGCCATGGAGTGGTTTTTCCCAACAGCTTCTACACATTGTTCACGTTTCTGATCAAAAGTGCACCGGATTCATGCACAGAGCCCCGAACCCACCGCCCAGTTAACGGTGTTCCAAGTGTATGAGAATTACATTAAATTAGTGAAGTGCTTCATTAACAAAAATGATGAGAGTAGCAGACAAAACCTCCGAGGCACCATCCTTTGCAGGTAAAGGTCCCAGGGATTCTCAAGCAAATTTACCTGGAGAAAATGCTGGAGGGTCAGACTCATTCTCTAATAAAACTGATTGGTTTTGAGAACGTTGCTAACTGTGCCTGTGAAATATTAATGATGTTTTACTGGGATGAAGGTAAAAGACATGCAGTAACAAAGCGTGTTATTTACTGACTACGCTGAACGAGCAGTGATCAGAGTGCTAAAGGGCAGAATCGTGGCATTCTAGCAAATGCAAAGTGAGCCCCAGAAAGTATTTTTCCTTCTGAATAAAAAAAAAAAACTTTTGAAATTACTTTGTGCCACCTAATTAATGATAGTTTTTCTTTCTGAGCCTTCTAGCAACAAAGCCTGGCTTCTGACCTGAAATTAAACAGCCGTGATAATCCACCGTTAAAATTCTATTCTAAACATACACAGTAAGAAAAAAAAAATGAATGAAAAAAAAACAAAAGGAGAATGACTTTATTTGCACCATTTCAGCAACCACAGAACACAGCATATCTGGTCCATTTTATCTGGTTACATGAAAAGCCTTGCACTGCAAAACACGGTCATGTATATAAATTACTTTCAATCTGTATAAGAAGCATAAATTCTCCGTGTGCTGCTAATTTTTGTATATCAAAAAACCGTGAAGACTCAGAATGGCAGAAGCCATTTTCCCCCGTTTTAGGGTGAAGACGGGCCGCTTTACAACGTGGTTGAGATGGGTGCAGCAGAAGCACGAGCCTGACATGCAGCTCCCTGCTGTTCTCCGAGCAAACAGCCCCGTCTCCTCTCAGATACCTGCTTTGGGGATTTCACTAATTCAGTCAATCAATTCGCTGTTTTTCTAAAAGCCAAAAATCTGTATCTCGCCAGCAAGTTGAAGAAAAAATCCTCCTTCTTGGCACATCCTCGGTAACAAATGTGGAAGCTTGCTGATGACCACAAATATATTGTAAAAATGTGTAAACCAAAGGCAGTGATATTTTCCAAAAGAACACCTGGAAGGTGTAAATCAAAAATATTGTAAACACGTCAGCTGGGAACATACGACAGGCACACTGGTTTGCTGTGCACCCAGCCCATCGTGCTTTGGAAATCCGAATCGATAAATCAGGGGATGAACCTTAGACTAATAAACAGTTCTTTCATGAAAAGGAGATATTCTCTGCCCCTGGAGCCTAGCAGCGAACTGCTCTTTGGAGTGGCAGCAAGAGATAAATTTGTTACATTTAGAAAAATACAGCAAGACGTTTCCAATAACAGGATTCTTTTAAAAATTGCTGCTCATAGGAAAGCTCAAAATCAAGCTCGTCTTGCTTCGTGCTTTGTTTAAATTTGCAGCAAAGCTAATAACTTTATCAGTAATCTAGCTGTTTTCCTAAGAAACGTTCTTCGGGCATTTATTTCCTCCCTTAAGCTTTCTAATTGTCAATCAGATGCAAAGGTTATATTTTATGTCTGGAGTTTACCAAGGGCTGTGTGGCAGCGAAAGGGGCAGAGGGGGCAATGGGCAGAAAGCACAGCGAGGCGAAGGGAGCACGGGAGCAGCCTGCTCGCTCGCCGTGCTGGAGAACGGAGCCCGCGCTTCTCCCTCATGGTTATCTCGGTCAAATGAAAGAAGCCCTATTAAAACGCTATCTTCTGGAAAGCGTCATAGAGGCATGAGGTTGGTAAACATTATAAAAACAACCCCTCATAAAAATTTTACGGCTTTACATTTCTGTACATTTTACAGCCAGCACGGGGAAAAGAAGCGACAGCAATTTCTCCGCCTTGATAGCAGGCAGGAACTTTTCCTTGCTTTCTGCTCATCAAAATAAATAACAAGGCTGAAGCACGTTCATTTCTCAGGCATTCGGTGGGATTATTTCACAGGCAGAAGAAGTCAAAGGGAAACCTAAAGGCTAAATGAACCTCGCGGTGCTAATCTGTATGCTATAAACAAGCATTGTCCTTTTTGGACAGCACGATAGTTTTCTGCATCACAAAACAAAGCACTTTATTTCATAGCAGTGCGTGTTGTCTCTTTTAAAATGCACATGGAAAAACCTGCCCATACGCACATTTCATGCACGTCCTTGCCACTAATTATTAAGCCAGTCGGCCGATGAGGGTTTTCAAATTGCTCCCCAAAAGGCAGCATAGACATTTGCTTCCTGAGTAGGTATTTATAGCTTCTGAATGGATCGAGTCATGAACAAAAAAAAGGTAATTGTGCTTGCAAGTAAGTATTTAAATATTTACATTTTAAATATATTTGCTGCCAGCTGCTGTTAGCGAGAAGAAAAGTAATTTGGGAAATCGCAACCCTTCCTATTTCCCACATTTTTTACAATAATAAATGCATCTCTGAGTTTAGCATGCCCCGCAGCTCGGCTGGCCAGCGGGGAGCCCAGGCTCATCGCTCACTCCAGTAACGGGGCTGCGGGGCTTGGCCGGGGACGTGCGGGGGACAAGGCCCCGGCTGCTTCGGGCAGGGAGCCCGGGCAGCCCAAATGGCCGGGGCCGGCTCTTCCCCTGCGTGCAAAGCCCGCCGCCGGCCAGCGGCTGTGCTGGTTTCTCATGTTATGACCTCAAGCAACAAACGCGCGCCTTGCGGCCGGTCCCGCGCGGGTCCAGCTCGTGCGTCGGAGGGCAGGTGGCCTGAGTCACATTTCCCCAAAACTTCCCAGCCCACGTGTTCGCCAGCGTGGCAGAACAGGGCGATGACGTCTGGGCTTGCAAGGATGCTCCGGTGGTGCTGTGCCCCATACCCCAGCCTACACCCCCGTTTAAGTCATGCTGGAAAGTCCAGGAGGCATTAAAGCGTCAGCCGGATGAGTAAGTGGGGGATATCATGAAGCAATAGGGCAGACGGATCCCTGCAGCACCCGTTCGTGGGTCTGGGCATCATCCCCATGTCCTTCCTCCTGCAGGTGCTATGGGTGGCCAGCCCCCAGCACTCTTGTAGTGGGTGGTTTTAGCCTTGCGAAAGTGCCAGTTTCCTTTATTTTTATTATTGGAATTACTTTTCTCTTGGCTTGCCATCTACGCATAGAGGGTTTTACCCATGGAAGTTTCTGCCTCCTGGTGGGAACAAGGAAAGAGGCTTGCTAGGGCCAAACAAGGTTGGAAACCAAGGAGGTGTGTGGGGTCCTTCCTGCTGCCGAGGGTTTCTGGAGAGGATCTGCTTCTTCACATTTTTCTGATGTCAAAAAGATACTCAAAACTCTTCCAAAAAGATATCCATGCTGTCAGCTTGCTCACCATGTTGTGCTCAGCTGAGGCAGACGTGACCTGACCTGGCGCACAGTGACACCCACCGCAGGCCCTCACAGCGCAACAGCTGAATTGGGGAATTTGGGAGGCCATGAACGAGCCTTGTACGAGGGTGAGCAGCAGCTCCACGTACAGCCTGCCACGTGTCTGCTGGTGGCCAGAGGGGACATCTCCACAGAGCCAGTGCCTCCCTTCTGTCCTTTGCTCTCAGTTCAGCCGGGTTCGAGCGCTGGCCTCCCTCTTGCCCTCGGGGTGCTCCCTGTATTGCTGCAACTGAAGTGCACGCAGAGCAAACACTCCCCGTGACACAGCTTGCGGTCACAAGTGCTTTACCACCTTCCTTGTATGACGGGGGGAAAAAAGAACAAAAAATAGTGCAATGACGTCAAATGTTTCATTCACAAGCAGAGTGAGGAGGAAGGAAAGCTGAACTTTTGTTTATTGCTCCAGGACGGCCATCAGAGCCCCCGCAATCCTGAGCAGGAGCAGAATGAAGCCAGTGGTGCCTAACACACCCTACGCAGGCGGATCCTCAGACGTTGTTGATTTAATCGGTGCTCGGTAAAGATGTTCTTCAGCTAACGCGGACTGGGGCAAATTCTTCCCATTTAAGCTTGTGCAACCAGCATAAGGATGCAAGCACTGGGCTATAACCTCTGCGAGCATGTAGATCATCTTAATGTAAAGTTTCCTTCTATAATTCGGTGGTTTTTGTGTTTTAGGTTTTTGCAGTGTCCAATAATGCTGGTGTGTTTTTTATCACTGGGTCCTCCAGCGACTGTGCCACTGGCTTAGGAGAGGAGAGGGAAGAGCAGAGATCGCAGCCACCAGCTTTACTTAATTTTGCAGCTACCAAATGATCCTTGCCTCCATTTTTAAAGGTTCTGGGTAAAAACTGGCCCTGTTCAAATCAGCAGCAACTTTCCCACTGATCATGCTGGGATTTCACTCTCCTGTCTTTACCTTTTCGTCATTGCCCATAGTGTGAGAAGCTTTGCTTGGGAGCTTACCAAAGCAAGAAAACCAGCCTGACTCTGGAAATACTATTGTTTACCTTAAAGCACATTTTGTTTCCATTTTGCTATAAATATAGATGAAGTGAAAATCTGCTGTTGTGTAGGCCCTGTCACTTCAACAGCAGTTCAGCAGAATTTCTCATACGGTCTCTTCAGTCCACAGAAAATCATTCAGGAGATGCTGGACCCAACCCTGTGAGGCATCACATCCTTTTAATGCTTCTGCAAATCGGTGGAAGCCTAAAATTGCTCTGCCCTCGACAAAAAAAAAGAAAAAAAAAAAGAGAGAGAAAAAGAAAAGAGCAACAGAATAAAATCTCAGCTCCTCGTAGGAACAGGCTGAGATGGTGAGCCCTGGAAAACCAGGAAAACCAGCACCAAAAGTCAGAAGGATGACCCAGAGTTGTGTTTTCAGCAAGGCCCATTTAATTGCAGTGCAGGTTCACATGCACTGCAGACCGTTAGGAAAGCGAAACTGGCAAATAGATGTAAGGTGCTTGCACACACCTTGCTGGAATACTTTTGCAATGCCTAAGCTCTTGTTTATTTGAATTAAAATGTACCTGACCCTTGCATAGACAGAACAGCCCTGGGAGAGGCACTGGGTGGTTTTAAGCCACTTTTGCACCCTCCAGCCCTGCTTCCCAGCACGGAGCTGTGACCTCCACCTTTGAGACCCATCAGATGTCTTATGAGTTCCCCCTAGACTCTAACAAGTGCTATTCCCAGGCCATTTCCTTACCCTGTTTTTGAAGGTAGATGGCCTTTCGCCCTCCGGTCCTGCCTTACTGCCCAAGACCTGGAACTGGGGAGTATGCAAGTGCTCAACTTGCTATGAAACCTGCACTGGGCTGGGGTGTTTTGTCCTGATTTTAAAGGAAAGCCTCCACCCAAGGTTTCAATTTTATGATGCAAATTCAAAAACTATAAAGAACAATCTGCCATCTCCCAATTTAGGGTTTTCTACAGAAAAGTGGTGCTGGTTTAAAACCAGCGTTGGTGTGAGGAGACCTCATCCCACCACATGCATTTTCCCCTCGCCGTAAATGCACAATGTAAAAACGCCGTGCTGAAAGGCACATACTCGAGGCTCTGTAGACATTTATGTGAAAAGTTATTGTTTACAGATCTGTCAGAGATTTTGCTTTGATGATGTAACATTGGCAAATGTCATATGTAACTTCCCTGACACTGTTTTTCTAACAAATGGCTCTTTTTCCCTGCCTTGACTGGAAAAAAAAGGAGTTTGAAAGGACTCTGAACCTCAAAGCCATTCAAGTTTTGTTCAGCATCTACCAGATTTGGTTTGATAAAACATCTGACCTCTCACTACAGAATTTGTCTGCTGGAGAGCCCTGTTGCTAACCCACTGCTATTGCTTACAGGAAAAAGTGTCCTTTTATTAAATATTGTGTAATGTTGATTAAAGCTGGGGTTAGAAATGAGTTCTCTACTGTATCTCCAGGAATGCTGAGGGTCTTGGGATTAGCAGGGCTGGCAAGCTAAGGCGGTGTGCTTTTCAGGAAGGTCTCAAATATCACAAACGGTGGTTCAGGAGGAGGAAAAATATTGAAGTGGGGCAGGGAAGGAAGGGAACAACACCTCCAGATGGCAGAGGGAGGGATTCAGACCTAGCTGGAGGCTTGGGGGAACGCAATTCCCACACATATGATGGAAGAAGGGGGTGAATTTAGGCAAAACTGGAGCAGGGAAAGAGATGGGGCACCTGGAAGGGAAACAACCCAAAAAGTGCAACCAGGAGGCTTTGTATTAGGGTTCAGCATCTCTTATTTTACAAATAAGGGCTGTCAGACATAGCAAAGAGGTAAAGCTGAAGAAAAGGGGGTATATAACTCATTAATTATGCATATGATTAATTAAGGGCACATGGGATTTGTGCCTTTCACAGCTTTATGAGGTCACCTGCAGGCGCGCTGAAGTGGGAGCAGGCTCACAGTGGGGGAAGTCCTCCCTGGCTGCAAAGCTGCCCACAAAATGCAAACCGAGGCCAGGAGGAATTCCTTGGTTTTGACCATCTGAGGCTGGAAACGAACTGTCAACATCCAAGTATGCATTAATATAGCCCGCAGAAAAACCTCCCTCATGCTGAGTTGCTGAGGAGAGCAGGAAAACACCTCTGAGGGCACTTTTTGGCGTGCCAGTGCAAGCTGGCTCCATCTGCTAAGCATCTCTCTTGGACATGGAAAAAAAGAAACCTCCCTGGGGTTTCCTCTCCATCAGCCTCAGCGCGAAGCCATGGATGGGAGCAGGGGGTGCCCCTGTCCGGACCCTCCTGCAGCGGCAGCGCCTTGTCCCCTCCTCCCTGCCCGGATAAGAAACATTCCCTGGACACTGCCCACATCCGAACTCACTTGGCTCCAGCAAAAAAGTCAGACCAGGCTCCAATTTTATTCACCACTCAACTTTGCTATCCTTAAAAAGCACACTGCGCTTGATTTCTGGCCAGACATCCAATAGTTGTCTTTGCTTGTTGTTATTTGCTCCAGCTCATTGGTCCCAACCAACAGGAAATCCATCACTTGCAGCGCAGTGAGGTGCAGTCATGTCCCTGCGGCTGCTCTGGCTGCGCATCGTGGGGTGGGAAAGGGCTCCTCTCCCTGCTGAGCATCACTGCCTTTAGCCGGAGATGCTGCCTTAATTAATCCCTCAACCTGTAATGATCTCCATGGCAAAACAATGCTCCTGAAAGCATTTCAGCTGCTAAGAAACTAAGAAATCCTTACAGGATGAGGTAAATGGAGAGAGAAGGAAAATGGTAGAAAGCATCACTGTTGGTTTTAGGACTGGCCTCTGGAAGTTCAAGATATCTTAGCTTCAGCTCTTGGAAGACTGTAAAACTCTTTCTGTGTTCGGGTTTGAAGTTTTTGGAGTTTTCACCCAGGAGAGGAAAACCTGTGTGCTGCCGGGAAGTGATGCAAGCACATTTCTTCCTGTGTCTTACAACAAGCGCATTACTCTGGTGTGGCAGGGGCCTCTGCGGAGACATCACACCTGATGCACTTCAAACATGCACAAGTCAAGTGTTTTCCTTGCCTCCTCTGCTGCCTCCTGAGCGGTCCAAGAGAAACAAAAACAATAATCCTGGATAAAAGTGTGTTTCACTAGTGCTTGAAATGAAGGTTGGCTCCATCTGCAGAGTCCAGCGGAGCAAGTATGGAGATTGGAGAGAGGAAGCGAATGCAGTGTGGTGGAAAACCCCGTCAGGAGCCATCCATTTCAGTCTTCACGGCACCTGAGCTCTGTGGTTTGTCTGCTTGTGCAGCCCCTGGACTGTCCCTGGTTCCGGCAGTGAGGGCAGGGAGGATGGCTCAGCTGGACTTGGAGCAACTAAATAAGCTCTGCTGGAGGAAACCACAACCAGCCAGGTCCCCTGTGGAGAGCAACCGTGGGGCCCTGGAGCCAGAGCTGATCTTGTGCTTGGGAACATGCAAACGTTTGGTGCTCTGTCATCTTTGCTGGTGATCCTTTGGCTCGTCCATCATTGGAAGGAGAGGGTGGCATCTGCCATTAGGAGAATTCACACTGGAGGTGGCCACCTGAGAGGCAGCATATGCCAAAGTGATGCTGATGAGGAATGGGAAACTGGGGAGAAGTGGTGGCCGCTCTCTGAAATCTCCCCCAAAATACCACCCCTGGGCTGGCTGCCTCCCAAGCAGTGCTTTCTTTTAACTTTCTATGTTTACAAAGGAGAGTTTCTCTGTGACAAGTGTTTATCAGTGCTTTCCTGGTGCTCTAGTGAAGGTGCTGGCATTAAAAGGAGGAAGGCAACTTGCTTTCCTCTGCAAGGTGCCGTCGAGCGGTGAGATAATGCTCTTCCCAAAAGTGCGTGTTCACTGCTGCTGGGTTGCAGCCAAGAGCAGCCTCCCCATTTGTTCTGGAGGTGACAACAATGCACATGTGTGTCATTTCCTGACCTCTGTGGAAATTGCAGGATTGATATTCACCGCCAAAAAAAAGCCAAAAGAGATTTGGAAAGTCAAG
>VXAA01003842.1:111974-125053 GCA_013399115.1 Anseranas semipalmata | reverse complement strand
CCCCCCCGAAGACTCCGCCTTCCAGATTGCTTCATTTCGATGTCAAGTGTCTCCTCTCCTCCTGTGCTCCACTGCCAAGGCTGAGTCCTCCTCTGGAGTGAGTCAGCTCTGTGCTGTCCCGCTTGTCCCCACGGAGGGGACGTCTCATGCCCCGGGGCAGCGGGGCTGGCGCCCACCTCCAGTGCTCAGACCCTGGCCATGGATTTCCAGGGAATTGTTCCTAATGCGACAACAATGTTTTAAGCTAAAAAAAAAACAACACTAAAACATCCAAATATGTCCAGGCAAGGCTGTCTATCCCTGAGACCATGGCCATGACCATATCCCTTGACCATGTAGTCAAGCACGTCATTTAGAGCCGTCCTGCATCGATCATCACACTGAGGTTCTTTGCTCCTGGACGTTCTTCAAACAGGCGTTCAGTTGGGAGCAAATCTGCTTCACCATGGGGCAATATTTGGGCAGCATCTAGTTGTCGATATTGCTGCCAGAGGGGTCCAGGGAGAAGGGCATGGTGTGTGGTTGTTTTGGGGCATTGCGCTCCTGGAAATGCTCCACGCAGTAGGAGCCTGAAGAAGGAAGGCTTGAATCTCTTCCAGTCACTCTATCTTGTATCGCTGCATTTTGGCAAAACAGAGAACAAATGAGCGGCAGGGTCGGATAAACAAGCTTAAGGTAAACATTATCTGCACGTATATCCTGATTTATAATGTACGTGCATCAGTTAAAAATTTACTTGAATTTACCACAGTGTTTTAAGTAATGTTATTAAGAACGTAACTTCTTAGGAAAACTCAGTCTGTTTTTAGCCCAGACATGCAATTAGTGGAATTAGTAACACGATACGTCATCTTCAAGAACACACAGATACAGTGGTCAGAAACCTCATGCAACCCTCTGGAAGGAAATTTTGCTTGCAGCATATGTGAGTGCTCTCTTACAAGCCTCCTAATTCTCACTGAGAAATAATTTGACCTCCCCGAGCCAGCGCACAACCCGGTCTGAGTGCACGGAGGATGAGGCCATAGGTTTAGCATCCTCCTTTTGGGGGAGAAAAGGGGCCAAGGAAAGATCTTCAGAATACTCACGCATGGTGGGGCATGAGGAATCTGTGGTGATGTGGGTGGGAGGAAGCAGACCTTGGAATTCACAGCCCTCTCCTCGAAGGCATTCAGGTGGGATCAGGGGCTGGTTGATGCCTCCTTTGTAGCAAGAGGAGATGCCTGCTGAGCTCTGCCGCCCCATTTTTGCCTCTTTCCTTCTCCTATGGGACAGGGCGAAGATTTTGCAGGGAGAGAACAGACGGATTTGGGGGGTATTTGAGGTAGAGCTGAGAGGGAAACCCAGTGTGAGCCTTGGGATGAGGTTTGGAGGCACAGGACTGTGCCACCTCTGGAAAGCAGCACCATGGCTGCATCCTGTCCAGGGTTCCTGCACCAGAAGCATAAATCAAACTACTCCTGAGCCCCAAACTCTACAGCAAACCTTTGCATTTACTCCTCTGTTTAGGGCCAAGTGAAGGGGTAAAGTTAATGATCAGGGCAAAGACAAGTCCTGCCACCGTGATGCATGGGCTTGCATCATCTCCCAAAACTGCGGCTGTGCAGCCCCTCCACTCCCTCCCATGCACCATGGTCGGGGCCCTGCCTGTTCCCAGGACTGTGGAAAATTCCAGAAAAAAAGCAAAATCTGTCCCTCCCTGCTTCCTTCCAAGAGTTCCAGAAACTCCAGCTGAATTTCACAAATTCAGGAGGCTTTTGGCCAGTTTGTGTAAGCCAGAGTCCAAATTTTTGGTTGCTAAACCAAGATTTGACACAAGCCATTGAGGTTTCTTTATCGCTAGCAACAATCTTTGCTTTTGTTTTTGTTTTGCTTTAGGCCACTAAACAACGACGTGATCCTGCTACGTGGACATGTCTGAGGAAAGCGAAAAAGATCGGGGACTGCTCAGTAATAGCTGCAAATGATAGAGGATCCTGCAAAAATGCTGGAAAATATGAAAAGGCCAATGAAGTAGAGAAAAAGTATTCCAAGAAGGTTTTCTTTCTTCCCCTAAGAAATAATGCATTATCTGGAAATCCCACTTTGTAGTTTGGAATTTGTTTTTGTGTTAGTTTCTTTCGGTGACCAACTCTGAATAAAGAACAACCGCAGAAACAGTACACCAAAGCAACAGCAGTGGGTGGCAAATTTCTCTGTTACCACAAATATCCTTCCATACTTGACAGTCCAGATTGAAAACATTTTTTGTTGTTGTTTGTGTATCTCGTCTTCAATAACTCTCAACGAGGATCAGAAACGATTGGTTTGATGGAATCTTGACCTAAAAAAAAAGCTTTCTGCTTCTCCCCCCAGTTCCATCGTGACCCATTGCAGCATTCAAGGCTCAGGGCTGCTCCCATCCATGGGAACAGTTACGGTCCCTCTCTGTAAGACAAGGGACAGATGAGCAAGCACTGATGGTCACCTCGGGTGGGGTTCCTGCAGGATTCGGGTATCCAAAGCAAACATGGGCTTCTCACCTGCTGGGCCTGCCTGGGGCAGATGAAGTGCAAACTCATCACATTTTTTAAACTTCAAGTTCTTGGCTGGAGAGATCTCAGCCTTGGGTAGGGCAGAAGCACCTCCCTGTCAGGAGGAGGATCCCAATCCCCAAAAATGCGTGTTTGTGCCTCCAAGCACGCACAGCCCCATTGATTTAGTACATGCATACGTTTCTGCAGCTGGGATCTTGCACTGTAAACTGTGGCAGGGAAGCCTTTTGCCAGACAATCACACAGTGCGTAGCATGCTGGGGCCCTGATTTGTGCTGGGATTTTTGCAATGTGCAAAAACACCGCCCATCCCCAAGCAGCACAGCCCTGGCTGAAGACCTGTTGGATCTGGCCTCAGCACACAATGCTGTGTTTTTACCACGAGGCTCCTATGTAATAGAAAGCATCGGCCACACTAGTGCAGACGTGCTTCTGCACAACGTTGAGGTTAATCCTTGAAAAGGTTATTGCTGTGGAGTAATAAAGCCCCCAAAAGCAAAAGGTTATGGCTTGAGCTGCAATCCAACCCTCAAGTGCCCTTTAATTTGGAGATGAGCACTCGGTGAACCTGAGCCGAGACTAAAGCAAAGCTGCTCTGCGAGGACCAAATGTGCGTGACTGGTGGGGAAATAGCTTCACAAAGCATCACGCTGTTGCTTAACTCGGGGTTTTCACTGGAGGTGGATACTTTTTTTAACTTGCACATTTCTCTTAATTCAGATAGGCTAATTTTTCCTGGCTTCTCTTTGTGGGTTTCATGTTGAGTTCAAAACTGAATTAAAAGCGTAAGGGGATACATGTCATCCTCAGCTCTTCCCTTGCAGGCTCTCCTGTAGACAGTGATTTTTTGGGGAGAGCAGCATTCAGCTTCACAGTCATTTGTGCACATAATTTCAAAACGTGTTAGCCTGGCTCCAGAGCTGTTGTAATTCCACATCCTTAGCAAAACTCTGGATCTACCCAGCTCTCAGGTGGTCCCGTTTTAGTTGTTGGGTTTTTAGATGATAGGCAGTCAAGTCCGCAGCAACCATTTATTTTTTTAGGGGAAATGATACCTTCATGGCCCCACGGCTGGGTGGGAAGCGTGGTGTCTCCCCCAGGCACTAGAGCATTACTGGTATAACATCCCTGCTTGTTTTAATAATCATACTCGGTACGATGCAGTAACCACAAATGTGATTCTAGCCCTCTGGAACAAGGAGAAGGCTGATATTTTAGGGGCTAAGAGAAGATTTGTACACCAGCCAACTGAATAACTTGTTTTTTCTGTCCGAATTAGCCAGAAACTCTCCTTTGTCCGCTGTAAGTGCTGCTAATTGCCCTTAGGAAAGCATCTCCATCAACAGACAAACCCAATAAATCAGGAGTCCTCCAGCAGATACCGACCTCTTCCCTTTGCCTGTTTCTCCTCCGATTTCGGATCAGCAAGCCCCGTGGTGCTCAGAATGCAAGGACCTCGTCTCCAAAGAGGCAATTTGGAAGTCGCCAGCAAACGGGCTTTGCCCTGCGCTCTCCTGCTCCGCTGTCCCTGGGAAAATCACGGGAGCCTCATGCACCGCTCCAGCGTCAACAGCGGGTTTTGAGGGCTGAAACAGGCAGCAAACCACCCAACCAGCCCCGGGCATCCCCGCTTCAGGCATGGTCCCTGCTCCACGGTGTTTGTCCTGGGAGGAGGACGGCACCCTGTTTTGATGGAGGTGCGGAAGAGCTCTGTTAATTCGCCTGCCAGTGCAGCCTTTTTTGTTGTTTTCCATGAGAACACGATATGTTTATCTAGCTTTGATTTTTTTTTTTCCGCTTTGTAGCTGAATTAACTGATTATTACTTTCATCTGGTTCCCTCTGAAGGGTCAGATGAAGCCCAAATAATAAAATTGAATGTGAGTGTGCGTATGTATTTATAATTAATAGGTTACATACTGAATAATGGGGGGTCCCAAAAGAACGTGTAAAGAGAAAATGCTCTAAACTCGATCTTTATTTTGGTTCAACCTCAACTATTTCCTGCGAAGCATAAATGGTGATATAATACGGGGCAGATCAAACCAAACTTTAATTCTATTCCGCTTCTCATGCCAAATGTCATCCCCTTAAGATGTGCTTTTCTCCATCTGGCGATTTTGGCTTCTCTGTTCTCTGTAAGTCTTTGGACCTTTCGCTAAAATGTTTGTGATATGACTCAGAATAACAAACAAAACATGCAGAACCTTCATTCAGTCAAGCACAATACTGGCAATAAATGGAGCTGGCTCAACTGGAGGATTTTATAGAGACCCCATGAAACCCAAAGGAGACAAATAAATCAGCAACTGATGCTTTACTTTAATTTTTTTTTTTTTTTAGAGAAATCAGAACTGTTTTTGAGTAAAGTTAGAACTTTTCCATGTTTTCACCAAAGCAAACAGAAAGCAGGTGCGTGCTGAAAGAATTTTGGCCAGGAATGTGCAGAGAAGTGCATATGGATTTTCCTGCAAGCACTCACAGTTAATGGGCTTAATTTTGCTTTCAGTTATGTTGATGCAAGTTTTGCTGTTCCCTTCAAAGAAAGCAGGCACAGACACCTACAGAGTCACGGTATTCCTTATGGAAGTGAGTGCAAGAAGTGCAATGCTAGTTTTCTGGTAGTCTGTGTATTTTAAGGGATGTCACAATCCCATCCAAATCCTCTGCTGTGCAAACCAGTGCTCTGCTCACTGAAACCTCACTCAGAAAACAGAGCCCTTCCTTGCCTTAAAATACAGAATTCTGGAGACCAGACAACAAATGTGGTCCTACTTCCAAGTAGTTCTCAACCACTTTTTTGGTGGTAGCTTGCTTTCTGCTTTTTTTGATGCAACATCTGGTTTTAGCATCTCGGTGGAAGGTGGACACGTTCACAGCCCTGCGAGCTTTGCCATGGTTTTGCAGATTCCTCTTGGGAATTTATTTCTTTGCTCTTTAAAGCCCATTTTCCACTGATTTTTATATAAGAGCAGGGTGGCACTGACATTGCCATGACCGCCTAAGGACACAGGCTGGAAGCCAGAGGGAGTGTGGCAGCTTCCGATGATGGATGGCACGGCCGAGGGCAAAGCCCCTGCTTCGTGCCAGCCCTGCCGCGTCCCTCTGCAGAGCACCTATGAGCCAGAGGGAGATCTGAGCCAACACATCCTAATGCACAGAAATCCCGAGTGTTTAAAGCCTCCCCTATCTATGCCCATAAAAGTACAGCAATTCCGTGAGCGCGCATGCCTTATACATGTGCCTTGCCGGAGCGGAGTTGCCGGTTTGGCATTTGGCAGCCGATGCCTGCCACAGGCAGCAAAACCCATTTGTCACTGAGAAGCGTGTTTAAGCCGTGTTTACAGAGATCCTAATGCCTGTCCCCCAGCAAATGGGTCTTTCTGCCATGGACCTGGCATGCTTGGAGGGAAAGCCAGGACTGAGGGCAGGGATGGAGCCGAACCGGGGCTGCTGCCACCGGCAGGGTGACGTTAGGGGACAGGGAAGCCATGTCCAGGGAGCTCTGCAGAAATCCCCCTCCGAAACACAGCCTCCCAAAGCAGTCAGTGGCTTCCTGCAAGCAAAAGGACCTCTGCCCTTTCCTGTCTCAGCCCTGTCCCCACCGCCGTGGCTGTCCCTTCAGGTGACCACGTCTTTAATGTCCCTCCCGCGAGAGATCCCTTCCTCTCTGCGGAAGAGGCGGGGGAAGAGCTGGCGTCTGGCCCTTGTGGTCTTCGGGAAAAACTTGTGAAAAGATCATAGCTGAAATGCTCAGAAAGCAGAAAACAACACCGCTTTCCACTCCCCTGGTATGGGATTTATTAAAGAAAGCCCTGGGATGTGAGGAAGGAAGAGCGGCTGCTTTACGGTGCTTTTGAAGGCTTTATTTACCTGAAGGCTTGGAAAATAGCTCTGCACCATGCATGATCTCAGCCGTGTAATGAGTTGCAGGAGAGCTGGCTTGCCCAGGTGCACGGGGGGGCTGCGTCCTGCGACGCGGTGCATGTCTGTGCTCAAGCACGAGCCCATCCCAGGCACTGGCAGCAGCAGGGACGTGTCCCAGCTTCCCTGCGTGCCAGCCACTCACTGAACCACCTGTGTTTCACCTCTCATGTGCTGCCCAGGCGCCCCGACCGGTCCCTCCAACCTTTGAGCAAGGACCTAATAACCACTGACCGGCTGAAAATTGAGGTCAATTTTGTCTTTGCTGATGTCCAGACAGGTTTGGGAGTGCCCTTGCATAACCCAATCACCCCTTTCAGACCTATTCCCCCCTCCCCTCCTTTATAACTTGTAGTGTTTAGTATAATCAGATTATTGATAATCCTAGAGTTTACCCATGTCTCTGTAAAGACTAATATATCAGGTATGGAAGAATTTACACGGACAGCTAAACCAACTTGTTTGCCCATAAACCTCCACTATAAATATGAGCAACTTTTAAACACGATGAAACCTGACCAGGTTTTCAAGCCACAGCTTTTAAGCCCTTAGGTAGATGTACACAGACAGTGGTAGAGAACCTTTGCTGGAGTGAATGTTATTTCCCTGGATGCTTTCCTTCCCTGCATGTTTACAGATATACAATTATTTACTGGGCTTGATTGCTCTGGCTTTAGGCAGATTTATTGCACCTCAGTCCTGGTGGATGTAAGCTCTTTTCTTGCAGAGAAATCAAAGAAGGAAAGCAAGCTTGCAACCCGGCTCCGTTGGAAAAGCAAAAGGCTGCAGCTAGGTTTGCTCACATGCCGCTGCGTGGTGGCTGCTGCCCCCTGAAATAGTTGCCTGGTTGTGTCTGAGGATGCTGTGGGTGCTTTGGGGCAAAGCTGCCTGGTATCACAGGCCAAGAGGGAGATGCTAAGAGCTGTTGCAAAGAGACAGAGAGATGAATGGTGCCGGTGCTCTGGGTGAGGGCTGCCACTGGGATGCTCGAGGCAATCCTCGCCTGCTCTGCATCTCGCAGAGGCCTTGCTCTCCATCAGCCCGTTTGCTCCTTCATCGAATTACAGCACTTTTCATCGGTGTGGGGTGAGTTCCTGCTGGAAATTGGGCTGCGCCGTCCCATCTGATAAGAAAATTGCATGAGCCCTTTTGGAGAGTTTTAAAAAGGCGGAGAAACTGGTGGTCACAGACTACAGTCAGATGGATTTTCCTTAAAAGAGGAATCAGGAAGAGGGGGGCAGGGAATCAAAAGCTACTGGGGAAGTTGTAACTGAATCTATAGGGTTTGGCCAAGGGATTCATAATCAGGGGGCTGCTTATGAGTTTCCAACCTGATTGAATGCATTTCCTTTCCCCCCCACAACAGTGCGTTGGGGCTGATTGGGCTCTTAGCGTGCAGCCAAACTCTGTTTTAAAGTGATGATAATGATGGAGCGTGGAAGTAAAGGAAGTGGCACACAGAGGGGCTGAGCAAGCAGCATTTGTGGGATGGAGGAATAGCTCTTATTAGGCCAACTGATATAGTCAGGGGGAAGAGGTAGGTAAACTTTCAGGTTTGCAAGTTCTTTGTAGGGGGCTTTTAAGCATTATTGGGGTTGATGCTTCTCTCCCTGCATCTTTCTTTGATGCTGAAATACCCAAGCACAGTAGCTGATCACCCTCAGGGTGAGCTCTCCCAGGGTGGACTCACCTCCCATTACATCCAGCCTGAATTTCTTCCTGGATGTTTCATTTCTTCCAGTAATAGGTAGTCATGCACCGCATTTATCATCAGTCCCTACTTTTATTCCTGGATGTTGTTCAGATGCATTTTTACCACTTTGGATTCTCTTCTTTGGAAAGTCCCCATGGAAGTATCAGCCAGAATGAATAACAACCGGAAACAATAAAATGGAGAAAGATAAAATCAGGAAGAGTAAGCTCTGTTTATAGACGTGAACAGCTTTTCCAGTAAACCACCAAATAAAGAGGTTCTTCGAACTTGGAAAGTCTGAAAATGGGACAGTTGGAAAAGCAATCGGGCTCAGAGAAGCTTCAGACTGGAAAAAAAAAAAAAAAGAAGAAGAAAGAAAGAAACAACATGGGTTTTTCTCTTGAGTGTATTTACAGAAACAGAGATAGGACTGAGTCAAAATGTGCACATCACAGATGTAGCATCGCCCACCCCGGAGCCGAAGCAGAAGAGGGGTGATGCTGCGTGCCCTCGGCACAGGCCTTCAGAAAGCTGCTCTTTGCCTCCTTTTGAACTTTAAATGCATTTATATAAAAATAAGAATAAACACTGTATGAAAGACAAGCAAGGGAGGTGGCTGCAGTAAAAATAAAATATACTTGAATTTATGTTTTAAAAAAGAAGGAAAAAGACAGGTAGGAAGTATGGCAAACTAGGCACCATGAACACCTCTGCTCAAGCTTGTATGTATAAAGAAAATAAGCATTAATTGCCCAATCATTCGACTAATTCCCATTTAATTTGCAATTCAGAGCACAGGCTGTGAAAGGAGAAATATAAAGCACAGTCCCCAGTGGCTGCTTTCAGTGCCAGTCCAGTTATCTTTTTTTCTTCTTTATTTGAGTTCTTGGCAATGCCTGCGGATGTCTGTGTCTGTCCCCGTGCCAGCAGTGGCTTTGCCTCTCTGTAGCGTTTGGAGCTGGGGATCTGCTCGGAGCTGGTGGTCTCCCACTCCCAGACACCTCCCACCCATTCTGCAGCATGGGAAAGGTGAAAGTTCCCCAGGGAAAGCAAAGTTTTGCTGCGAGGGATGGACCTGGCCATGGGGTGGGAGCCAGGAGAAGATCTGTGAGGGTCCTTCAATAATGTTCAAGTTGGGGGCCAAATCCCCACCCTTACCCAGCCCTCAGTGGGCAGCAGCCCCCAGCCTGCAGGTTGCTGCTGGGGTGCTTTGCTACTCTGCCAAGGCTTCCCATGGAGAGCTGGCGGGGAGCAGTTTTCCTGCTGATCCCAGGTGGGCTTCATCCCAGTGAAGAGAGGCAGGCTGCGGCTAGAAATGGGACAAACGGGAGGACAGCAAGCCTGACCTAACATCATCCCACCTCTGTGCACTTGCTAAGCACAAGAAAGACCCAGCAAGCCTGTGGGAACCTGTGTGCATGCACGTTGTTAACATTTCCCCTTGGGGCTTTCCCCTGCCCCCAGAAAGTGGAGGTAGATGGCTCCGCACCGCAGGATTGCCATAGCCTTTGGTCTCGCTGCACGGTGTTGTGTGCTCTTTGCTGAAAGAAGGAAGAGAGCTGGAGATGACAGGGAGCTCTGTGCTGCCAAAAAGGAAGAGAGCGGGAGATGGAGGAGAGTTATATGGTGCCAAGGAACACGGCTGGAGCGCGGACAGTGGTGCTGATAGGTTTGACGTGAGTGTAGCTTGGTGGGGATCCAGCTGAGCACAGGAGTAAATGTGTGCCTCCTTGCGTGCAAGTAGCTATTAAATAAGCTCCTTTTCCTCATAGGAAGGGGCTCCATGACTGGTGCTGGCTGGGGATGTTGTCAGGGTGCTTTACAGAGGGAAACCTGCAGCAAAAGGAGATGAGCTGCTTGCTGCGGGGAATGCACCAGGGCTTTGTCCATCTGATGTTGCTAAAAGCTCTCTCTTGTGCACTCACACTAAACAGGCTTCATTGCAGCTCTTTGAATTCAAGAACAACTTAGTGGGTTGTCCTTTCCTCAAGTAATGACTTTGAGCATCACAAGTACACGTGTTAGACTCCATTTACTGGATAGGGCCATGTAGTTCGTGTTCTGCGCTCCTTTGCAGCATGTTTGCTCACTTCTGCTTCTAATCTAGGACACTTTGTTTTCCTGACATCGTTTAATCAAACTGAGATCTAATCAGTGCCAGAGCATTAATAAGTGTGAGCCTCCACAGTTCTAAGCAGCCATGCAAAATGTTGGATAACAGTAATTTCCCCTGCTGGTCTTTCTGTATCCTGAAATCCCCCAATTACGTTTTGTACCAAGAAATGAGTAATCTTCATTGCAAACTCAACTCATTGCAAACTCATGTTAATGGGACACTTCCAAGGTCCTGCCTCCCACTCCTGCGATGTATTAAGCACGTGGAAAGCAAAGCAAAGCCCACGTGCGGGGCCTGGGGATTCAGGAGCCTCCCCTGCACACCCCTGTACCTCCTCATCTGCAGCCACAGGTGCTGTACCGCCTTGAGGCTGCTTTCCTATTGACCCCAATGGGGCAGAATTGATAAAATAATTAATAAGATAATTAATAAAATAATTAATAATACAATTAATAAAATAATAAAATTATTAATAAAATGAATAAAGCCCTCCCCACCTGGACCTTTTTTTTCATAGTCCATTGAACTGGCCACTCACTGATAGACACTAGGAGTGGGGTTTCTTTGTGGGCAGGTAATTCCATCTGCAGACGTGGCGAAGCTTTCTTGTCACATCCTGGGAAGCATCTGGTGCTGGCTACTGTCAGGGACAGACACAGGACTGCACAGGACATTTATCTGGCCAAGGAATTTATATGATCCTAACTTCATCCTGTTAAGAGCATCTTAGGAGCTAAGCCTGAATAAACACTTTGAGCAACCCTTTATTGAAATAGCAGGGAACAGAATAAGAGCAGGAGGAAGAAAATCATTATTTTCTTCAAGGGCTCAAGCACTTGTATTTTTTTCTTTTTAATGTTTTAACATTAAAGAACAGGGGGTGTACTGTTAGGGGGTGTAAACCTGCATAGTGAGAACCATCCACTGGCTCCAGCCAAGCAAATCATCTACAGCAGCAGCAGAGCAGGTTTGCATTGCCTTACAAAGCGTGCAAATCCTTCTGATTAGAAACTCGCTGGGGCAGGCATGGGGTCTGTGCATGGGGGATGCAATGCCCACCGCAACAGATCTTTTGTTGGTCCAGTCCCCAGCAAAGCCTCCGCCTCCCAGCCACCAGCTGCATTTTGAGCTGATCCCCACCTCTGCCCATTTCGGTGCCAACAGGGTACTGCTGTATTACTTCCACCGGGATTTGCTGGGAAAGTGCAATTTCAAAGGGAAATCCCTTGCTGCAGTGGCTTCCTGGTGTCCTTGGCTGCACTGATCCCATGTCAGGAGCATTTCCAAGGGGCCTGTGGACTCCCAGTGCTCTGCCTGTCTCAGCCCAGTAGCCTGAACTCCCACAACCCAGCTTATAAGTGTTTAAGGGTTTGTTGTTGTTTTTTTGTTATTATTACTGTGCTTGTTCTGGCACCAAAAAAATAAAAAAATAAAAAAAATAAAGCTGTTCTATTCTCTCTTTCCTGGCTTAGAATTTTGGTCAAAGTTTAATTAAATTTAGAGGAGCTGGAAAAACCACATAATTCAAAAGTAAATGAAAGCAGTGGCTATTGCCGGGGGTGGCAGCCCTCACTGTCAGCCCCGGCGGGAGGCAGGCAGCCTGCCTGGCCACAGCCCTGGGGACATGGAGGGGGACACGGAGGGGACGTCGAGCTGCTGAGCTCTGAAATGAGCTTGGAAATGTGGATTTCCCTCGCTTTGTAGGCGATGAGAAAGGGGTTGGGGGGATGAAGGGCTCCCCACAGTGCTGTGCAGCAGGGGCAGCTTGTAGAGGATGCTCGAAGGTGTACGGGTACCCGGCAGAATGAGGCCCTTGTTTGTCCCTGCCCGTGCGGTCAGGCGCTGTGGGTGGGAGCAGGGGGATCTGTTTTCCCAGGCTCCCTGCCATCAGGAATTACTGAGCTGCCATGAAATGGGAGGAAATATTTCATTATAGGCACATGCGCTTCAATTTCACATGATGGAAACTTCAGGATCAGCTTTCCGCCCTCCCTCCCCTCCCTCCTTTCCCCGCCTGTGCCTCATCCCTGCTGCAGTGGGGTGTCGCCGAGCATCCCCGCTCCTCTGTGCTGGGGGCACGAGGGCACCCTCCCTGCACCCCGGTGTGCAGCCCCACAGCATCCCCGGGTGGGGGGCACATGCCAGATGCGGACCCCCCCAGCCCTAAAGCAAAGAAAGGATGTGCGAAATCTCACAGAGATGTGCTCTGGGGGATGGAGGATGGAGGGGAAAACTGGAGCCCACCCCCTCACCAAGCACCTCGCAGCGGGGCTGTAGGGATGAATCCCCTTCTCCTCCCCCAGCAGGAAGGAAAAAGGAGCTGTGGTGGGGAGACATCCTTATGGGATATCCTTATAGGTGATATCCTTATGGGGAGCTCTTTTAATAAGTCCTTTATTTCGCAGGGGAATCTCTCAGGTCTTTCCCATAGAGAAGCACCGGGGACATCGCAGCAGCCAGCTGTGCTGGGGAGCCCCATGAGGGTCTGGGGAGGGAATTTGGGGTTTGGGTAATGGAGACCCACCCGAGCTCAGGGTTTGCCTTGGGCAGTGAGACACAGGGACTCCCTGTGCCTCCCGCAATTTCCTTAGGGCAGGATGCAGTGAGAAACACCCCAGAGTAACAAGAACAACCTGGTTTGGTGTGACACCCCCCCACACCCCCCCACACTGGCACAGTTTTCTGTCCCCAAATTCATCTTTTGACCCCATTTATACGAACCTCTTATCTCCCGTAAATTTAGAAAAACTTTGGGGGGGGGAGCGAAAGGCAAAAACTGTGCCTTTTGCTTTGCCCATGCCTTGCTGGGCTGT
>VXAA01003842.1:26840-111601 GCA_013399115.1 Anseranas semipalmata | reverse complement strand
AGGAAAGGAAAGAAAAGGAAAGGAAAGGAAAGGAAAGGAAAGGAAAGGAAAGGAAAGGAAAGGAAAGGAAAGGAAAGGAAAGGAAAGGAAAATGGGAAAGGAAAGGAAAATGGGAAAGGAAATGGAAAGGGATAAAAGGAAAAGTAGAAAGGGGAAAAGGAAAAGGCAGAAAGAAACACATTTTATGTTAAGATTGATTAAAACCCAAGCGGTCAGTGACCAAAGCTGCTCTATACAAGACAGGGCTGTCTTACACTAGCTCCAGTTCAAGGTGTGATTAGTATTTTTTTCCTACAAATGCAAGGAGGTGTGAGGACCTGGCACATCCGAGCTGTGCTCCATCCACAGGCTGGACCTGATGGCAGAGCTCATTCCCAGTCCCTCTCCAGCCCTGCGCAGGGTTTCCAGAGCTCCCATCCACTGCTGCTTCCACCAGCCCCTGATTTCAGTCCTCCGGTATAGCCGTGAGACATAATATTTCTTTCTGCACAAAATGATAACTTTGTACCTTATTAAATTACATATATCTGAAGCTGTTCCCAGCTTTGAAACCATATTGTGTACGCAAAGGCTAAGGCTGGGAGGAATTTTTACAGATGAGTAATAAACATCTGAAATAAGATTTATGATGGAAAGCTGACACAACCTTAAGTGGATAATTCAATTTTTACTCCCTTTCTTTGTTCCCTGCAGAGGCACTTATGGCTACAAAGCGCAGGCAGACATGGGGCTATCGATCCTCAGGCAGGGAGCACCCTGGTGCTGTGTTCCACCGGCACACATGCAGCCAAGCCCCTGCCCAGACACACTTGCATCGTGTGATAAATGCATGCTTTTCTCTTTCTAGTGTTTCCATCTCTTTGCCACACACATCCACACCTCCATCGTTGCTTGGGTTTTGCCTGTTTTTTTTATTTGTTTGTTTTGTTTTTTTTCCCAGCTTAGTTTTTCTCATGGTTGGGAATAATCTCTGAACAGGTCTCTCTGCTTTTTTTCATTATTTTTGTTGATCTCCTTTAAGACTGATAAGTCTAAATTAGCTGTTATTAACGCTTGTGTGCTTAGGTTGGGAAGGTACATGTTCTTGCTTCCCTTTCCTAACAAATTTACAACCATAAGTTAAGAGGAGGCAGACTTCTGAGCACTCTGATTTTCTTTAACTAAATTCTAATTTTTTTTTCCCATATGCCACTCTGCACCTCGTTCATCATTTTTCTAGTCTCCCACTTACTGAAAAAGCTTTTCAGCCTGGTAGTGATGCAAAGATGGATGCAAACACTTGCAAGAGTATTCTTGATAAAGACACAAGAGAAACCAAGCTGGATCAGGGCAAAATGCAGACACAGAGGCAAAAAAATCCTTCCCCAGACAAAAGCTCCCAGGTTTTGGTGGGCAACACTTTGCACACCCTGGGATTTGCTGGGCTGCTGCTTCCCATCAAGTTTCTTGCGAGAATAACGTCATTCAAAGAAGCGAATATGGAGAAGTGATGAAAAGGAGAAAGCTGTTTTCTAGGAATTCTGCGGCTGAGCATAATTTCCTCCCAATCTGTCTGGCAGGAATGAGTTTATTTCCATTACAATTGCAAAAACTTACTGCTTCATCTCTAGGTTTCGTTGCACTGAAAAATCCACAGCCCAGGCTGATCAGCACAGCTGATTTCGAGCCTCAAAATTTAACCTCATGGTAGCCTAAATGTTAGGGTTTTAAGTAAGAAATGTCCAGCATGGAGCATTTGGGAATGATTGGAATAAATATTGTGATTGATCCAGTCCCCAAATCAAAGAATTTTGTGAGAATATATTTGCTAAAGGTCATGATTTGCATTTTTAATCACAATGAAAAGAAATTTCAAAATCTAAAACTTTCCCCCTGAGCTGGAAAAAAATATTTCCCACCTACACATGAAAAGTCTGTTCACAAAGCTGGCCTGCCACTATGTCTATGAACTTTTTCCATGATCAACCAACATGCTGGTAGGTGCACAGTGTCCACACTGCTGCCCTGCGCATGGCATCGCTCCTGAACCAGATATAACAAAATCCCT
Organism: Anseranas semipalmata; assembly: GCA_013399115.1. Lineage (NCBI taxonomy): Eukaryota > Metazoa > Chordata > Aves > Anseriformes > Anseranatidae > Anseranas > Anseranas semipalmata. Next base: position 109,554 of record VXAA01003842.1, on the reverse strand, counting down.
GCTTGCGCACACTGTCACGCCTGCATGCACACACAACTGCAGGCTGGCCCCATTGCCACACACGGGACCGCTTTGGCCCCACGTGCATCGTGGCCCAGCAAATGCAGCCTGCCCCATTCACGGGCATACGTAGTCCCAGTGTGCACAGATCACACACGTGCAGTCAGGGCACACGTGCAATCACAGCCTGTGCACTTGCAATCATGGCATAGGCATATGCATGCAGTCATGGCACACATGCATTCACAGCACACACGTGTGATCACAGCACCCACAAGCAATCACAGCATCCACAAACATGCAACCACAGCATGCACATGCAATCACAGCACCCATGCAACAACAGCACCCACGCACATGCAACCACAGCACCCACATGCAATCACAACACCCACAAACATGCAACCACAGCACCCACGTGCAATCACAACACCCACAAACATGCAACCACAGCACCCACGTGCAATCACAACACCCACAAACATGCAACCACAGCACCCACGTGCAATCACAGCACACATGCCTGCATTGCCTCGCTGCCCCCCACAGCCCCAGGCACACAGCCCCCACGCCACAGTGTCCCATGCACACCCATACCCGCACACGAGCACCCTGCACAGGCACCCACCTCTCTCCCTCCCCCTCTTGCACACACAATTACCAGACACACAGGCATATTTTTATTGCAGCTGTCAGGAACATGAAAAACCTTTCTGCCAGCACTCAGCACGGGCAATTTATGAGCCTGGTCTGTTTGAGTGAGGAGGGGGGGGTGGGGATCAGAGAAGAAATGATGGGAGAGAAAATGGCCCATAAATTGTTCGCCATGATTTACACTGTAGTCCATTTGCAGCCTATTCTTTTTTTGGAGCCTCACACACAGATCTCTCTCCCGCTCTCCTTCGCTTTGGGGTCCTGAGCCGGCCCAGCTGGAGGAAGGCAGCGATCAGAGTTCAGTTGGTGCAGACAGAGCTAAAGTAAACAGACGTGGTCATTCAGCAGGCAGTTAGCAGCCTTTGGACAGATGAGCAGGGTTTTGCAGGACCACACACGCAACCCCCTCTGGACCACACAGGGACGGGGCCGCGTTGCCTTTGCACGCAACGCATGCACGGGGACGGCTTCTCCTCCCACCGCGCGGGGCTGGGGCTGCGGCAGAGCTCGAGGAGCCCCCGGCCGCGCCGGGAAGCGCTTCCTGCCCCCGGCCGCCCCGGTCCCCCCCTGCTCGCCGGGTGCTTAACTCTGTCACCCAGCCCGGGGAGCAGGGCACACATTCCTCGGCAGAAGACATAGCGTACTGCTGGAAGAGTGCCACCGCTACTTCCACAGCTAATAAAGTCATCTGCTGACCTTCTCCGTTTCTCCCTTCCAGGGAAATTCGGCCCATCGGTCTCGTACCTCGTGCTTTCTCTCCATCGCACGCCGGCGAGGTACCAAAGCGGTGTTATCAGCCCTCTCTTGTGGGGAGACATGCTCCTTGCCTGGAAGGCCTCCCGGCTTTTTCTGAAGCTTCTGGGGAAACCCATCCCTAAGCCAGCCTGTGTGCACGGTCAGTTCAGCAGACAACACATATATAACCCATACACTTCAGCACTGCACAGCATCCCACATGCTGCAGCCTTCCTCCAGCAGATGCCAGGATGAAGGAAGATGCCTCCTTCAACCCCACTGAGCCGTCTGCCCACATACTCCCCTGGTCCTTGTAAGCACCCCAAAACACATCCCTTCCATCCCAGCCTGTTTTCAGATGGCGAGCATCACCCCATCTCTCCCCCTGCCCCAGAGCGGGTGGGATTTGTGGCTTGGAGAGCGGCGGCAAGGGGCTGTTGGTTCGGTCCTGTCCTGCTGGGGAGGGCTGAGCGGGAGCCTCAGCGGTGCCTGTCCGGCACCCAAGGAGAACGCAGGGATTTCCTGGAAATGGCTGCGGGGAAGAAGGGGCCGGAGGCCAGAGGAAGAGCCAGTCATCCCTCCGCCTTCACTATTTCTAGTTCCCAACAGCAGTGCAGGCTTTTGGCTGCGCGCGCGCACCAGATCCGCACAACCCCGGCATCGCCCTCTGCCATGAAAACCCCTCCCGGAGCACCGAGCTGATTTTCTGCTTAACCTTCCTCATTCCTCGGGCACCCCAGCCCTTTCCTCCTTCTCTGGCCACAGCCAGTGGTGCCCCCGGGGCCGGTCCCGCGCCCCCCCAGCGCTGCAGGGCCACAGCCCCTCCTGCAGCAGTGCATTAGCTACAGCTGGGCCGGCGTTCAGCGCGTGAGATTATAAACCAGATCAGCGTTCACTCGAGTGAACTCTGAGAAATTGCATTTGCCTGTCAGTATCATGTTAAAGCATAACACAGACTCTCATTTTCCCACTACTTTGGCTCCGAGGGCGTTTCAGTCCCTGCTGAGAAACATGAAGGTCGTGGCCTTCAGGTTTCCAGATCTGCCCTTACACACCATAGGGAGATCTGACAACAGCCTTATTATTTATGTAGCCAGGCAGGGCTCGCCTAATGAAACCCAGAGATTTTTATTGACACACATTGGGGCTCTGGGTAAGAGCGAAGCAATCTGTCGAGCGGTTCACGTAAACACAGTGGCTATTCATCTCGGGCCCGTCCGACGGGTGGACCTTCGTGCCAGCTTCGACAGCGCTTAATTCACGCTGAGCCGCGCTTCAGCCGGCGACGCAGCGAGGGCGGCTGGGCTGCAGCCATGGCCGGGACGCCCCTGCATTCTGCTGGGCAGAACGGGGGAGAAGAAGGGGAGGGAGCGACAAGGAGGGGCCCGATTCCCTGCCGTAAAGAAGGGGCGAAGGGTGGTTTTATAAATGCTGTCATTGGGGGGGCAGGGGGGAAGCGGTCATGAGAAATGTGAGATTGTTCACGGGTGATTTAGGAGAGGAAAAAGTCAATTAATGACCTTTCTAACCAGAGAGGTATTACAATTTCTCATCCTGGTGCTGATCCTTCAGATGATGCCAATGGAGTTTTTTGAGTGGAAAAGAAAGTATTTTGGTCACCCGGGTCACTTTGCTGATGTTGCAAAATGCACCTTTGGGGTGCCCTGTGGACACCCGTTGCAGTTGCATCCCTTGTGCCCTGACCCCTAACTTTGCAGAGGGCTGCCCGGGTCTATTCCGGGTTCAGGAGGAAAGAGAAGCTTTTCTTGGCAAGGAAATGACTCCTAAGTAGTCTGCTCACAAACCAGGAACATGTAGGGAAATTGTGACTGAGTACATTTTAGTCTGGTGTTTAAAGGACTGAAAAATGATTGCAGTTTCCTTTGGCAATTGCGGCGGGAGCCTGAAGATGTGACCTTTAAGGAGATTCTGTTTACAGCAGCCACAGGCGGGAGCATTGCGTGATCTCGGCAAATCTCTGTTCTCTGCCTTGGCTCTGACCCCTCCGCCTGCCGTCCAAGCTTGCGGCACTCAGCAAACAATAGAAAGGATACCTTGAAAATACTGGCTAAGATAAATCACACTGATCCTTTCCCGTAGGATCCGAGCAGATGAGAATTGCACATGGCTGCACATCTTCTGCCCAGCACTCGATCTCTCCGCAAGGTGCAACGCAGAGCCCTTCCAGAGCCGTATTTTTCAGGAGGTGTGAGGGAGGCAATGCCACTTTCTGCTTTAGCAGTCCGTCCGCCAGCAGCCGCAGAGCCAGGACTTTTGCTTGCAGGACTCAACTCGTGGTGGCCACGTGAGTCCTGCTCCCCCCGGGCAGCCACCGCGCGTCCAGCAGAGCCCCAGCTGCTCCCCCCGGGCAGAGCAGGCTCCCATGGCAATTTTCTCATCAGCTTCAAGGGGAAGCAAGCTAGCAAGAAGCTGCATGACGTGAGCATCCTGCTCTGGGGAGCTCGGCACCTGGAGGCAATTTGGTTCCCTTTAAGGTGCCAGGGGATGGGGCTGCAGATCCCCACAGCAAAACCCAGCTCCCTGCATGCAGAGGTCAGTCCCAAGAAGATTCAGCATCCTCTGCCTAGCGTTGCACTGATTGCACTACAGGTATATAGGAAAACACGCTATGGGCTCTGAGCATGGGGCATTGCAAGCGAGCAGTAAGTCTTCTTGCTGTAGGAGAGAGCTCAGTGCAGCTGTATAGTCCGTCCTGGAGCCTGGCACCAAAAATCTCCCACCTCCTTTGTATTTCTAAGATCTTTTGCTCTGACGGGCTTGAAAATAGCTACAGTTCAATTGCTTATCACTTAACACCCAGGTCTCCTTTCCTCCTCCCTCCCCTTTTCTTTCTTCCATCCAAAAATGTCCTAATTCTCAAGAGTGCCCCCCTCCAAAAAAATTAAAATAAAATCTGCCTGAAAGGTGTGTGTGAAGTACGTCATCCTTAATTATACGCAGTGCCAAATGACTCCTCCTGCGACTTCGCTGCGGGCTGGAGCGGTATATTAACTTGGAGTTTGGAGCGGTGGGATCTATCTGTAATTCGCGAGGAAACCCTAGGACCTGCTTTTCCTGCTAGAGACTAAATAGAGCTTGTCCTTAAACAATGCTGAAAGGGTTCCCATTGCAAAAACGCTTTCTAGTAAATGGGAGACGTAAATTTAGATCTGGCCCTTCTGATGCTGCTCTTCTGCAGTTGCTCGAGGCACTGATTGTTTCTATTAGAGTTTGTTAACAATTGCAGAGCTACAAGAGAGCTATTAATGGCCAAAAATGTTGCTATTTCTTTTCCCTTTCCCAATTGCCTTGTTTTATGGCATCCAATGCCTTCCTCCGGTGTGTCTCTGTGTGTCTGTGTGCGGCTGAGGCTGGGGACAAACAATCCGCTTTCAACTTCCTCTCCCTGGTGAATTGGAGCGGGCTACCTTGCAATGGAAATTTGGGACGGTTTCCTGAAATTAGCAGGAAAAATATCAAAAATCTTTTTTTTGTGCGTGTGTGCGTCCTTCTTTTTAGCTGCAGAGTCCTATTCTGGGGCACAAAGCGGTGTGACTGTGTGCAGCAGCGCACGTACACACCTATCCCCTCGGCGGTTGCTTAAAGCCCACCCAAAACAGAGAGCCAAAAGCCTTGGTGCACACCCCTGAGCCAAATCCATGCGGCTTCCTGCAGCAAACCATCCCCCAGGATGGGGTGCGATGAGCCCGCCGGGGACTCAGAGGAGACTTCGCTCCCTGCCACCCCAAAAGGGGCTTTTGGTGGCCTGTCCCATGCCTTCTCCAGTCACTGCCACCTCTGTGCTCCAATGTGAGTGTAGGCTTTGGGATTTACTAACGCTACGGGGAGACATGGTTTGGTGAAGCCCCCGTGGCTGATGGAAAGGAGGACAATACCTGCTGAGCATCCTTCCCCTCTGCCAAAATACAGACTGCTTCCGCGCCCCTGTGCACAGCTGAGAGCAGCCCAGGAGGGCTGGTTTCACCCCTCGGTGGGTGTGAGATGTCGAGGTAATTTCCCTTCTGTTTTCCAGGATGGTCCCACAAGTACCTGTAAACTATGCGGCTTCTGGAAATTCAGTTCGGCACAATTGGTTTCAGATGGCACTGCCAGGGGAGCGAGAAGTCACCGCCACCCTCCCATCCCTTCTCTCCCGCCTAAGCTAACAAAAAAAAGAGGAAAAGCTTTAGCCCCAAGTCTTTGCCAATAAGTTGGTGTATCTATAACATACAATTATGCTTAGTGTCTTCCATCTAAGCTTGAATGCTAAACAAGGAGCGGGATAGGTTTTCTTGCAATTATAGGATGAGATTTAGTTTGCAGTTGATTTGGTAATGTATAGCCTCAGTTTTATTAATTTCCTGTTCTGTTGCTAGCTGTTCAAAATCAAGAGATCTGTGCAGAGCAGCATATGAGCCCCCCTCCAAACCCAAGTGTCTCAAACAGAGGTGTATATAAGGTACCAGCTAATGGCGCCTGGGCCCGGAGGTGCTTTCAGGAAGGTGTCAGTGAGGGTTCTCTCTTTTCGGTTGCAAATGGAGATTTTAACTCTTTCGCTGATGTGCTGTATATCAAGAAGCTTCTCATTAGGGATTCAACCTGCTCTGGTGGTTTACGGAGTTATTTTGGATTATGTAAAGAGGAAAAAAGAAAGCGCATGAACAGCAAGCTTCAGCTCTAGAAGATCCACCAGCACCCAGCGTGAAACTCCTGGGGAGGACGACGTGTTGCTGGAAGAGACGTGCTTTTGGCAAGGCAGGGAGTGAAATCCATTGAGATGGCACACAGGGAATATTCACCCTGGCTTGTTTAAACCCTCCTCCTGCATTTCTATTTAATTTTAATTATGTTACCTAGCTGAGGTCAGTGGAGTTGTTCTTTCACTTAAATATCTGCAAGGCTAAACCTCTCTTTGTAAAACACCTTGAAGCATCCGTGCTGAAAAGCGCTTAGCAAAAAAATATCTTAATCAGTGATAAGAATAACGGATTACAACACCGACTCGCGTGGTCTGTACGCAAGCGCGAGGGCTGGCTCGGCCACCGCAACTTGGCCGTACCCTGGAGGGGCTCCCTGCCACCGGGCACGCTTTGGAAGCGCTGCGGCGGGGCCGGGGCGGGCAGGAAGGGCCGCAGCCCTGTGCCGAACTGAGGGCTCAGCGCTGCAGACTGCGGGGCTCCTGCCGACCGCGAAGCTAATCGCTCTGGGCGGCCAAGACGTTAATCCCCGGAGACTCGGAGCTGCCTACACTAATAAATGAGGCATCGTTTGGAAAGTAGTGAAATTTGGACAGGACTCGCCTTGGCTCAGCCGGGCTCCTCACATTCCAAGCGCATACAGACCGCTCACGAAGATTTATGCATTCAAACAGGAGAATAACCTCCTGCATATTTATTAACATGCAACTTGGATATAGCTTTGTTTCCTTCCCCTCCACACCCTTAGTGTCTATAATTACTGCCTGGCTGAGCCCAGCAGCCCCTGGGACCAAAGTCCCCCAGGGGGTCACTTTTCGGCGTGTACATAGCGCTCTTCCTTTGCCCAGGTGAGCTTTGTCTCAGCGTTGCTACAAATTCGTTTTCTCCCACTATCTCAAGCCCTGGCCGTGCCATTTCTTCTGCCGCCTGCCTGTTTGCTGGTGGCATGTGACTTTGCTCTTCTTCTTTAAAAAAAAACAAAAAACAAAAAACAAAAAGCAAACCTAGCTGATGTGCCTCAATGGTAATTAGGGGCTGGGTGCTAAAATTCAAGAGACATGAGTAATTTGCTTCGCCAAATGCCTTTTAAAAATCAGCGCAGCACAAAGCAAACTACACCTTTTCTGCAGTCTGAGAAATGATGTCACGCCAGATCCTTCTGCCCCAGGAATGTGAATATTTGTTCTTTAAGTAACTGGACCTCAACCAAAATGCTATGGAAATGAAAGAGAATCACTGATTTCCATGTGTTTGGAACAGAGTCCTGATTAAGCTTTCTTTTTAATTAATTGGAAAAGCTAAATGAAATGTCAGTGTCATGCTTTTGCTTGAAAGTCCCGGTGCTTTTATTAATTTACACTCTGAGCTTTTGGATTCATCATTTTAATGCAGCCTTGATTGCAAACGTAGGAGCAATTTATCTTTTAGATCCCCTCCGACATGACATTCGTTTCCTGCCGGGATTACAAAGAATTTAAAACTGAGTATTCACACCCAGGTTGTATTCCTGCAACGTACAGAGCACAGCTTCGACCTTTATTTACAGAGTTTTCTACTTGTGAAAAAGCATGCTGGTACTATAGGCAGCTTCTTTCGGCACCCATTGTGAGCAGAGCTTTGCGTGTATCTCTGTACCGTGTTGACGCTACAGCTATTCCTTGGAAAAACCTTGAAATTTTAAATTACTGCTGGGTGTGGGTGAAGGGAAATCACATGGATATTAGGAATCTGAGAAGGGAAAAGAAGAGAAGGTAAAAAAAAAAAAAAGACAGATATCCTCATGATGAATATAAAATTAAGCGATCAAGAAATATCTTGATAGCTCTTCCTCCCTAGTTTCCTTGTTAGAATATACTTTCCAGACATAGCAAAATGGTTTATTTGAAGGAAATTAGAAATACATTTAGGGCTGCTGTGTTATTTCATTTTTGATTTGCAAGGAGACATGATCTGAAGTAGAAATGCTGCATTTTGAGTAGAAAAAGGGTGAAGTGCAGCATGTAGCTGTGTAAACTAAGGACTGTGTAGCCAAAGGTAATTTTTACTGCTTTACAGACCGCAGTAAGGGCACGGGAAAGATAACACCCAGGTACTCGGGCAGGAATAAAGCAAGGAACAAGACCTAGACCTTCCTTTAACCATAGTGTCAGCGTGCAGTTGAATTTCCATTATTAGTTTTGTCTTTACTAACCCTGATTTGTCTTCAGCACAATGCTTTAATAAATTAATGAATTTATCTGTGTATGCATTTGTATGGATAAATATATATGTTTGTATTTATATAAGTGTTTGTGTGATAAGTACTATGCATAGAAGATAGTAGTGAATTAGATATTCTAAAATTAGATAAATTAGTGCTACCAAGAGGAGTTTGGTGTGTTTAACAAGGGTGTAGGTCCCTTCTAATTCACCTTATACAGGTCTCCTATCACTGTTCTGAGGAGGAATCTGCCATGTTCCTCCTTTAAATCCCATTTTGAAGGTTAAAACCCTTCCTCCACCTTCCATCTTCCCTGACAGTCCTTGCTGAAGCAATAAGCAATTTTTCTTTTGAAACAGGGGAGGGATGCGGGAAGAGGAGGCTGAAAAGCCATGCATTGCCATGATCCGCACCTCCAGAAGCATCCCTCAAACTGTAGATTTTACCCCCAAATCTGTCCCTGTCTCCACGGCTGTGCACAGTGATAAGGGACAGAGCTGGGTCAGCTCCTGGTCCTCTCCAGATCGCGGGGGGTTGCTGCTCACTTCAGCAGGGTCAGTGTTTCACCCTCTTATCTGCCTCTGCTGCAGCTCTGGTTTTGCCAGCGTTTTGCACGCTGCAGCTGGACGTGTCCATGGGGTTGTTCTTGCAGGAATATTCATTTCTAAGTTATGGCTACTAGTTACTGGGTGATTTTTTAATCCTGGGGTTATATAGATAGCTTAATACATATCTCATTTAATATATTAAATAACATGATTGAAATTGTTAATGTTTCCTCTCTCCAGAGCAATTAAAGAGATAGAGACTTCCCTGAGAGTCTGGAAGTTCAGCTTGGATCTTATTAAATCAACCACAGACTTATCTAAACCTCCCTGGAACTGGATGATAACAAAATCTTATCGCTCGTGGGTTTACAGCCCAGCAAGGAGAGCCTCTTCTTTTTGCTCTCCATTTCCTGCTGCTTTTGCTGCTATAGGCTGAGGGCAGCGGCACCACAGCCAGACCCCTGAAATTTTGGTCCACCCTTCTGAAATACAACTGCAACCACACGACAAAATAAAAAAGAGTTAATTGAAGTCCCTCAGGCTTAAAAAGGTAATAATCCTTGGGGTAATGTGCTGGTAAAGAGGCAGGTTGATGCTTTTATTTGATCTCAACAGTTTTTTCCCATCTGGGGAGACAAGGTTCAAATAAAAACCCCTGGACATTTTGAATATGAAATGTTTGGCAGTCTGCAGAAGTTGGAACATCTGTTTAAACCTGATTTAAAGTCCTGCTTTCTCCCCCCGCCGTCACCCCCCAGCGCATCTGGGATCGTTTTCTCTCTTATCTCTTCAATTCCAATTACAACACCGTCATCCCTGTGGTTTCACTCTTTGTCAAGAAATCAAGTTTTATTTTCTGAACCCACTACTGGTGGAACCAAGCGCCGCGACCAAAATACCACCGAAGGATTTGCCCCCCAGCTCTACGGAAGGCTGGGAGAGGAGAAGCTGGGTCACTACAAAAAGCGATGCGCGAGTGGATCCAGGCGGAAGACGGGGGCTTTGGGGGGCGGTGGGAGAAGCGCAGCCGATTCCTGCGGACTCCAGAAGGGAGCAGTGGTGCTCGCTGCCGCCCGGGCTGCGGAGTTTGGCCGGGAGAAGCGGGGCTTCGGGCCGCGTGGGGCCGCTTGGGGTGGAAAGGCAGCAGCGGGAGGACGGGGAATGCCCACAAGGCACTGATAAATGGCCGGATTGGTGCTCCCTGCGGCTGAGAGGGGAACAGAGAGGGCAGAGGGAGAGATAAGGAAGGGGGAAGAGAAGTAGGAGAAGAGCCAGCAGGTCCGAACCAGTTGTGATTTTGCAATCCAGCAACTTTTGGGAGGGTTACTTTCCTTTTTTTTTTTCCTTTTTTTTTCCTTTTTTTCTTTCTTTCTTTCTTTTTTTTTTTTGGTTGTTGTTGTTGTTTTGTTTTGTTTTGTTTTTGTTTTGTTTTGTTTTCTCCCAAAAGGAGAGGCTGTGAGATTTGTCCTCTGTGCTGAATATGAGGGGGTGAAAGGCTTCAGGGAGAGCAAAATTCATCCAAAATCGTTATTGCACAGCACCAGAGCCAGGGAAGAGAGAAAATCCTTTGCAAGAACGAGTTGCTACAGCCTTATATCAGCCAAAGCTGGCCCCAAAAACTGCAAATGCACCCCAGTAAACCCATACCCACTTTGCTCTTGATTTACCCCAGATTTCGAGAGGAGAATGGGAGCAGACCACGACCAAATATATATATATGTATCCTCCCTCCCCAGTGCCATGGCATGTAAAAAAAATGGTTAACAAAGATCTTTTGAGGGGAGCAGATGGAGTTTGAACCTCGGAGCCAACTCCAGGCGAAAGCTTAATGAGGTCTACAGGAGGTTTACCCAAGTTTGAAACTCATAACGGGGTCTTTTATGTGTGCTTCTGCTTGCATGTGCGTGTGCGCGCGCCTGTGTGCCTGTATATACACAGACACATGGAGGTCATCCTTTAGAAAACTTGTCGGTTGTTTTAGATAACAAAATAACGTTACCTCACTCTTCCACTGGGAACACTTCAAATGTGGGGGGAAGGACATTTATTTAACTAAGGAAAAGCCGCAGAAGCCACGATGGGTGACCACTGTGCATGTGGGCATGTGCGCGGGTGAGAACAGCAACGGGGTTTGTTGCTTCTCCATCTTGCGAAAGATTTTTAAAGCTAAAGGGAGTTTAAAAGGACATGAGTCCATGAAAAACAAACCGAAAAGTATCCCAAGCACGATCCTGAAGAAACTGGAGGTGCATTGCTAATAGCTGGATCTAATTAATACATGGCTAGGAGGAGGCAACCATGAGGAAATGGGGTAAATAGTCTTCAGCTGGGACTATCTATAAATCAGAGCCAGCAACATTAGTGCTAACGTTCAGCGGCTTCCTCTGGAGATGGTCTGCATTTTCAGGCTGGGCTGCTGGATAGCCAGCATCCTTCACTTCAGCTTTTAATGCATCTTTTTTTTTTTTCACATAGTAAAAAAAAACAAAAACAAACAAAACAAAACAAAAAAACAAAAAAAAACCCACAACCATATTTGCAACGTTTTGTTGCTGACTGCAAGGAAGCAGAATGGCACAGACTATTTTATGCTTTCTCTTTGTCCTGGCACGCCTGCATACCCCATAGGGATATAAACCCCAACCCTCACACGCCCTGGAGATGCCCAGGGCTGCCAGAAGAATGTGACTTTAACTCATTTTATTCCCAGGGCTGCTTCATCTCCTGTCACCAGAAGACCAGCCACCGAAGAAAGGTCCGGTGCAAAGGACGTCCTGGCCAGGGAGATCTCCAGAGCATGGTAGTTTCCTGCTGCGCCCTTTCCTCAGTCACGTCCCCAAGATGACAGCTGGGTCTGTTCTGGGTCCCATTTTCACAAGACGGGAGGAAAAATATCACCTCCAGGTATGAGATCCATGCCAAAGTGGGAAGAGCAGCCAAGAGTCAATGCAGTCCAAGGTCACCGTGTTTCAGGAGCATCCGTCAGTGGTGTTAGACCAGTGCTAAGACAAGAGGCAAACACAAGACCAGGCAATTGCAACAATCAGATCAGTTTGTGGGAGGGAGAAAAACAAATACATGGGTAATTTCTTTTCCACTTTCTTATCAGGGTGTTCATTTAATTTTTGAGTGTCGGGATGTTTCCGCTTACCCATTCAATGCAGAGCCACTGAAATTCTGCATTTTGCCTAGAGAGCAAAACCAGCAGAGCATTGGAAAGAAGCTAATTTTGTTATAAAAATAATCTTTTATCTGTGCATGACAGAAATATTTATTCAGGAAGGGTACACAGTTAGCAGGAGGTCAGCGCTCCCACTGTTTGGCTCAAAGGCTACGCCACACTCTTTATTTTATTTTATTTCTTTTCTTTTTTTTTTTGACAATTCTTTCCCATAGATATTTATTTTTTCCTGAAAAGTATGTCTTGAGTTGTTTTCTCCTCAACACAAATCAATAAAACCCGACAGTCCCTGGCTAGGTCAGGTTTTTGGCTCACAGTTCAGCTCTGTACTGGATGGTCCCACACGGACCTGTGTCCACAAACGTCAACGTCCCTGTCCCCTTCAACAAAAGCACAAATCACACCTTCAGCCTCAGGAACTTGTGGTGGCTGCAGTTGTACACACACACTTCCCAAAACTGTCATTGAACTAAAAGGAAATGTGCTGAGAACCAGGTAAGATGTTGCAACTCTCTCTCTATATATATATTTTTTCAAGTACAGGGCAAAGTTATTTTATGCTCCTTCTTTTCCCCATTCCAGCCCTGGGAGGTGTTGATGCCTCCCCGAGCCTCTCTCCAAACACAGCACCAAAACACGTCAGTTAGGACCAGCCCTTTTGTCAGCACAGAGATGCCAAAATCCAAACAAAATCCGTCATCTGGTTGAGAAGGAAGGGGAGAAGCTGGCCCTGGAGGTGCTGCTGTGTCCCCTCGGTGTACGCGCCCCGCCGCTTTGTTCGGTGGCTGATGGAGAGGAGGTGGGGAGGGGACAAAATCTGGGGGACAAGAAAAATGTTCAGATTGCAAAAGGGAGAAAATCCTTCTGTTTTGTGTGAGCAGCTATACATTTGAAGGCTGTGTTTCAACGTTATTGAAATATAGCCTGTGCTCTGACAAAACAGGGCATCTGTCAGTGAAGGAACTAAGGAGGATGTTATTAAAATGTTTGCTGTCTCTTTCTATATGTTTTCAGCCTGCATAGTGATATAAGACTTTTAGAGCCCTTTAGGCACCTGTAATAACATTAACCTTTTCATCAAAATCTCCTTTGAGCATACAAAATTATGTTTATTTAAATTTTGCAACAGGGTAATGATAAAGTTACTTCTCTATTTTCCTGCTCCTGTTATTTGCACATGAAAAACCTCTACCCGGGGAACCATGGTTGATGGGCGCCTTTCACTGAGGCTCCCCTCTCCCCCCCTTGTCCCGCAGGTACCTGGGGACCTGGGGACCCGCTTTTGCCTCTCGGGACCAGGGATGCGCAGGGGCTGCTGTGGGAACGCGTGATGGACGCGGGGACATGGGGATGGGGTTGGATGCACTCCAACTGCCTACAAGGTGCTGCTAGATACAGCCACATGAGGGTTTTGTTTTGTTTTCCTTTTGTTCCAGTTTAACCCTTTACAGACAACTCAGTGCAGCCCCCACCTCCAGGCTAGGGTAACACTGCAAGCTGATTTCAGCTGTTTCTGTAGTGGCTGTGATGGAGCAAAGGTTTGCCTATAGAAAGAAAATAACCCCCCAGGAGCTCCCCAGGGCTCACCTGCACCATTAGGGAAGCACAGAGGCTGTCAGACTTTTAGTCCCTTCATTAACCTGCTTCTTTGCCTTGTTGCAGGGCTGCTCTGCAGCACAGAGAGCACCACATTTTGCTGATAACACACGCCTTCAGCAATGTCAGCGCAGAAAGAGGGGGTAAAAAGAGGGAGAAAAAGATCTGGTTTTGATGGACTTAATCTAAGCCCCGCTGAAAGATGTGACCGAATCCGAGCGCCGAGCGTGCCTGCGTCAGTCACCATCTTCTCGCGTTTCAAACCTTGGCCGTGTGTGTTCGCTCCTTTGGTTGCGGGACGGGCTCTGCCGAGCTGTCAGCCCTCGCCGGGCTTCAGCACGCTGCTGGCTTGCCCCAGGCTGCTCTAAGACCCTATTGTGCTCGGGGCTGTAGAAAATCAGGATACAAAAAAACAGTCCTCGCGCCAAAGGTGATTTTTTTTGCAGAGGCTGAGCAGCTCTTGCAGCTCCCTCAGCTCTCCAAGGAGAGACTGTAGATGGATGGAGACAGACGGGGACAGTGGGAGGAAGCGCTCAGTTGATATTAGCACGATGGGAACAACAACAATCTAGGCTGCTGTCATGTTTTGTTTTGTCTTTAAGGCACCATGGTGGTGGAGAGCTTAACGGAGGGGGCTGAGGAGGCTGGAGATGTTTTGCAGATGTTTGAGGGGGACCCCTCCCAGACGGAGGAGGAACCCGGTGGAGACGGGGAGGTGCCTGTTCCAACGGAGTGAGGCAGGGATGGAGGTGGGCGCGTGGTGGATCCGGAGGCCAGCCCTTACATCCGAAGCACAGAGGAGGGCTGGGCTGGGGTGGGCTGCGGGGTGAGGACAGGCAGCCCACATCCGATGTGATGGAGAAAAGCCAGAGCATGAGATGCACAGGGAAGAGCACCTCGTGCTCTCGGCAAGCTGGAAAAAAAAAAAAACAAAAACATTTTGCAGAGATGTTCTGGAGAAAAGAGCTGGAAATGAGAGGATGAGCCCAACCCAGGGAAGAGAGCGGTGCTATAAATGAGGTGAAGGACTGGCGTTGGCATAGCTCACCTAAAAGTGTCTTAGCACAACCCTGTGCATTGCTCATGCTTGAGCTTAGGCGTGTTGCTTTTGTTAAGGCGAGGTGGCCTGGAGAGCCTGAGGGTCCCCACTGCTGGGAGAGGAAAGGGGCTGAGATGTCGGGCTCACCTCTCAGAAATGGGTTTGGGGGAGCTGAGCGCACCTGGGGCTACACTAGGTGACCTCTTTTGTGCTCCTTCCGGACCTACTTCCATACAAATCTCTATGTGTAAATAGGCACATGGATTGTTTTCTGTGATTCTGCATGTAGATAGGTGTATTTATCTCCCCACCACTAATCTGGAGATTGCCATGTGTGCAGGCAGAGGGGAAACACTACCATTTGCTAAGTTTGTCTAGTCCTTCCGTGCACACATTTCAGTTTCTTTGAGTTTTCTCTAGGTTTAACCACTTTCATCAATATTTTGCATTTTACCCACAAAACATACAATTGGGATTCATCAGGACTGCAAGACCTGAAAGCTGCGGAGGAACCGCAGTCAAACCAAATCATCTGCAGTTTCTGGCTCTCCTTTTGGCTGAGCAAAAAGTGGTTCGAGCTTTGGGAGTTCTGACATTTCAAATGGCAAAATATGGATCGAGAAAAGAAAATTACAGGTTTATTATTATTGTTATTATTTGCTTTGTTTTAGATGGTGCCCAAAAGCTTATCCTTTAGGGTAACCCCTGCAATCTCTGGGATTCGCAGACGACTGTGAATTCAGAGGGGCCGGTGGGGGCATACCTTGCTGTCTCGAGCAGTGAGTATGTCACCAAATCCTTCCCAGGAAACAGCAATTGTAAGTGAGCCTTCCAGCAAAATTTCACAGGGCTTTCTTCCCCAGCAGGATAAAATTAGCCGAGCTCTCTTGAGATGACAGCTAAGAACTCCAGCTTCCCTCAGATGACCTCAGTGGAGTCATTTGTTGCTTAAATGACAGACAAACGCAGTAATTAGGTCTATTTAGTAAAGGGGAGGTGAGAGGTCAAACTACTGGGCAAACTGTCTCCACCGCTTGACTTGGTGACCAAGCCGGGGGTTTGCAGAAGGCAATGTTTGTACAACAACCTGACACTGGCAGCAGCCTGCCAGCAGGTCCCTGCTCGGCGGCGGGGGCTCCGCTCGCCTTCAGAGCCTGAAATCCCCCCTTTCCACTAATAAAACCCTCAACTCCCTCGCTTGTGTCATGAGAGATCAGACCCAGAGGAAGGAAGAGCAGATGCAAAGATAGGCTATTGCGTTACTGGGTTTGCAGCGTGGGCAATTGGGAGAGCGAGGGGGATCGGCTGAGAGGGGTTAGGAGGCACGGGCTGAGTTAAGTGGGAAATTACCAGCCTTTTGTGTTCCCTCTTCCTCCCTGGCAATGCTCCCTTCTCTTCTCTGCGCTTATTTGTTTTCTGAGCGTGCTTTCGTGCTTTGCACAAGCAGCCTGAGCGTGTATCCAGCACGGCAGGGACAAGCCACACCTGGCTTTGTCCCTCCTGTCTTGGCTTGGATATTGCGGCATGGAGTTTGTGCACAGAAAACTAAACATCCCATGTACCTGAAAACACTGGTTTCAGTTCCTCCCAAATCTCCAGAAGACCCCCGAACCAAAATATTTAACACAAGTGGCTACTTTTGGCAGAACAGTGCAGCTATGCTTAGTCCCACTGGCTGTCCATCCTTGGGGCTCACAGCAAACCCAGTGACCTTTTATCCACAGATAATTTGCAAGATTTCCCTCTGCTGCTTCATAGACTTGGGGAACATTATAGGATTGTCAAGCAATGGAGACTGTAAATCCAGAGCTCCATTTTGCACAGAGAGGTGGTAGAAGATGACCTACACTTTGGTTTTGGATGAAACCAGCCAGCAGTGCTCCTAGCCAAGACCGAAGGCTCTGGGCTGCTTGTCTGCTCTCCAAAATACTCTGTTTCTGGGTGTTTTTGTGAGTTTCTTTTGAACTCCCCTGCAATGATCTGCTTCTGCACCTGGGCTGTGTGGGGTTGGTGCTTAGAAGTCCTGAAGGTGAGCCGGGACCCTTCCTGTGGTCTGACGCTGCGGTGGGTGCTGCTCCAAAGCACACTCGAGTGCCCTGGGGTGTCTCTCCGGGCCTTGCCTCCCCCAGGGCCCTTCCACCCGAGCTCCTGCCCATCTCCTCCAACCCCGGCAGTAAAACTCGCCTCCCTTGCAAGGCCTCTTAACCCCTGTCTGCGGGGCCCCGCGGGGAGGTGGCGGTGATGCCGATGAGAGAGAAGGTCATGAAGAGCCAATGTGAGAGTGAAAAGAAAATTAGAAAACAAACAGAGGGGAGGTGGAAATGCAGCCCGCGCCCAGCCCCAGCACGGCCAGTCTTCCCGTGTGCCCTTGAAGTGCAAAGACCCCCCTCTGCTGAAAAGGGCTTATCTTCAAAAAGGGCCCTTGCGATGATACAAGAAAGAACAGACTTCTCACACCTTGTCTTCGCTTCCCGGAGATCCTATCTGCCCAGAAGTGCCTGTGATCTCAGTCAGACCTCTCTACCTTGCCACTTGCCTTTTAAGTCTGTTTTGCTAAGACAGAGACCTTCCCACTTCATCCTTTTCTCCCTCGGCGATGGTGAGTGAGAAGAGAGGCGGCGTTTCTGATGCGCCGGGGGAGCGGTAAATGTCATTCCAGAGCCTTTCTTTTGTATATTTTCTCGTGGACGGATTAGTTTGTTTAAAGGACATCTCCTATTTAACACCTCATTGAGCAAAAAACAAGTATGGACAAGATTTTTTAAAGTGGCTGCTTATAGCAAGCTTTACGTCCATACAGAGTACCTTAATACCTGGCGTGATCTGCAGAAGTACTGATCACACAGGAGCTGGGCTCTGGGTGAGTCACAAAGCTTATATGTTCCATAATAATATGATCTATATTTTTCCACCGTTTTTCTGTCCAAAACCAGACAAATTGTGACATTCTGGATGAATATTCAGGGTGTGAGTAAATAATCCAAATTCAAAATAAGGTTTGCAACACTGGTTTATTCTGCAGACCTTTTCCTCTGTAGGCTCTGGTTGGAGTCCCATGGCTCCTGTGTTGGCATCAACAGGAGGGATGTCCATAAGCCAGCAGCAAGGAGTAGCCTGTGTTTGCATGGACTGATTCCTGCAGTGTCATGGTAACACGTTGCTTTTGCATTGCACTTCTGGTTAGCCTCTGCAGACAGCAGTGACCCCCTGCCCACCCCCAAAAATGCTGATGTTCTTTTAGGAGATCTCCCTTCATCTGTTCCCTATCTTCATATGATACAAGCCATCTAGCAGGTTCTCTGTAATGGGATTACATGGATAAAATCCACTTTATCATGAGATCTTTGAGTGTTTATGACCTTTCATTAGTCCTTCAAGACACTCTTGGGAAAGAAGTACCCAATTCAGCCAGATAACATTCCTCTGCTGCTCTGTTACTCTTCCTTCAGAAGTCTTTCCATCGTCTGCACAGGGACTGCTCTTGGGGTAAGGTCCAACTCCCTTCCCATAGAGTAGGTTTCCTTCATGGGCAGGCAAAGCCATTTCTTCCTTGGGGAAGAATTAGCTATAACGGCTGTCTCAAACTCTTCCAGCCCAATCAACCCTCATTCTGTGCTTTGTAGGTCACTGCAATTTCCTATGAACTTGAGGGGAGAATTTCTTGGGAAAAGCTTGTTTTTCTGTAAGTTTTCCAGCTGTTGATTTTCCCCAAGGAAAGTCAAATTATCCTTGAGCATTGTATCAGCAGATGTATGAAAAAGTTGATCTGTCACACAAGAAAAACCTGAACCAAACAACTTCCTGCATTTTCTGGGCTGTGAATGTTAGAAAATGAAACCCAGACTATTTTTCTTCTAGCAGCAAAATGTCCAGCGTGAAATCAAACCACGACCCCCAGGACCTTGGAGGACATCAGGGATTTGGTGTATATAGTCTACTAGGGAGGGGAAGCCATTGGCCAAAATTAGAGCGTTTCAGGGACCAGATTAAATTGTAACCATGTTCCAGGGAGCTTGCCAGGGAGGCTAATGGGCTGATCTCATTCACCTTGATGTAAATCCAGAGTTGCTCCATGAAAGCCAATAGCACTGCTTCTGGCTCTGTGCGGAGGTATCGCTGAGAGCACAAAGCACGCATTTCTAATGAAGACAAAGATAAAGGAACACATGCCACACATGGAAAGCGAGGGCGTAGTGATGTCTCAGGTCCCAGGCTTTGAGTCTCAGAGGAAATGAAAAGGCCTAAGTTTTCGGAGATGTTCTTCCATTGATTTGCTCAGTAAATCAGGCATACCAATGACAGTTAATACAGTTCCTGTGTTTAAAAGTAAGAACCCGGATAAGAGCTGTTGCAGACCCACATTGTCTGTGGCACGGTCCTTCAGCGAGGCTGCAGAAGTGCTGTTGCAGGAGCATTGCCTGAGTACCCTCACCCATCATCAGGATGTCCCCTCAGGAGGTCTCTGAGAGCACACAGACATTTACTGCCAGTGCTGAGCAAGGCAGGCTGTAGGCGCCCAGTGCTCCTCCATCTGGGCTCAGGCAGAATGCCCTCATGTCCCATTCGGATGGGCTGAGAGCATGAGACATGTCCGTTGCCACAGCCCAACCGAGGTGCCACATCCCAGGGATGCACAGGCCCTCCGCTGTGTCTGAGCCCTTGGAGATGTGTTTCTCCCCTATGATGAACCTTTCCCTGGAGTTCTCCGAGCATGTCTCCAACAGCTCTCCTCTCCATATGCCCTCCCACAGCCTGATTAAACTGGGGCACGGATTTATCTTATGCTTCTTGCACAAGTCCAAAGAGAAAGGCAGAAGAAAGGAACGGTGTCATGAACTCTGTCAGTGGTTACTCATTTTCCAAAAATTTAGCTGAACATGGATAAAAAAGAAAAAAAATAAAAGCTGTGAGAAATCTGGACAGGCTCCTTCCTTGGATGCATAGTAAAAATTCATTGTGAGGTCCCCAGGGACACTGTCTCCCTGGTTTTAAATCTCATGCAAGAGAGGATAAATTGAGAGCCCCTTCCCCCTCCTCCCTTGACATTTCATTTGTGATTAAGGCACTATTCATCGCCCCTCGTCTTCCAAACCCTTTACTATTTATGGACCTGCTGTTTTTCCAGCGGTTGACACTAGCGTGCATTCAGCTCAGTTCTTCTTTCCCCATCCCATCCTGTCCCCCCCCTCCCCTCCATAAAGGCATTTCTCCATTTCAGTAGAGAAACCACTAGTGACTGGAGTGTCTGTGACCTCTGGGCTGTCAAACTCCCACTAACTAAATAAAAGCAGCCCAAGAGGGAGAGAGTTTGCATAAATCACCTCCCATGACAGAGACCACCTGGTATACGCTTGCTGCATGGAGGTACCCAGTCTATTCCAGCTGCTGAGTTTGCACTTTCCCGCATTTTTATGGACACCGTTGGAGAGATACATTGTGTTTACACAAGGAATGGAAATTTCAGTTTTACTGCATGTAACTGATTTCCTCGGCTGGCGGTGGGCAAGCTCTTTGATTAGCGAAGTGATGAGGCCCATCACATCCCGGAGGTGTATTATGAGCCTGAGAGGGTCTGTTCCCAGGTGGTATGGGGCAGGCGCTTGCAAGGTTTGGACTCCTGCCCTCTTCATCCACGTGAGAGCTTTTGCCACAATCAAGGGCAGAAGAATAGGCTTATATCAGAGGAGAGCAAGGCCAGATACAGGTCGAGGAAGACTTGGTCATTGCCAAGGGTGTCATCTTCATTGTCTGCTACCTTCCTGACCTACTTTGAGGGCTCCCAAGCCACCTTTCCCCAGGGCAGGAATGGCCAGTCCCCTCAAATTCAGTTTGTCTAAACTACCGTGAAGCCTGTGGTTGATGTGAAGATCAATAGGGATCAACCAAAGTTGATGCAAAATCAGGTAAAGATCTTGGATCTGCCATTGCTGAGAGATGGGCTCTGTCTTGGGTCAGATATGGCCATCACCAATGACTTCAGGTTAGTTACTCTCAGAGGATATGAACAAAGTGAGTTTGTGATTTGCCCCTGCCCTATACATCCAGGAAAGTTGTTTTAAATTATTTCCAGCCACGATTGCAACATTCATATGTTAAGGTCTCAGTTTGTTATTAAGGAGCATCACCATTTTTAAACAAAAAGACGTATATACCAAGCAATGTTTATCAAAAAAAGACTTTCACTAACAACAAGGGAATTTTGTTAATAATGTTCCATGAACAAAGAGAATGGTGGTGGAGGGGGAGGAATAACAATTAAGAGGCAAAGCAAAGGCCAGTAAGAGCCATCCTGTGAAATGAAGTTTTAAGTGGCAAAAGTAGGTTTATATAAAGGTCATTCAGAAAGGAGGAAGAAGATAATTTCCCGGAGGTTTCTGAAATTAAAAAAGAAAACAATTATGCTGCAGCTGAAAATAGCAACCAACAGGTATGTTGTTTCTTCTGATCACTGTTTTTTCTTACTGCAAAAATTTCAAAGTATTTTTATTATTATTATTGTTATTATTATTATTATTTCATGTGGGGAGTTCTTCCCATTAGTAGCTTGGAAGAACAAGAGGCTGAGATGGATTTCAGGACAGGAACATATTTTTCCATCTTGGAGGTTACTGCAGCCAAAGTGCAGCTATGGGAACTCTGAAGCCAGCTGATAGAGAAAAACCCTAGGACTGGGTGCACAATTAATTTTTTCAGACCGGTTCCAAACCCAAATAACTCAGAGGAAAAGCAGTTTGGAAATAATTCAGGTGAGATCAGCCAGAAATGATGTTTTGCTTTTGCACAGAAAAGCAAAGCCAAAAATTAGAATTGCAGTGAATGAACCCATTCATGGTGAACCTGCTCACTGTGAAACCACCTCTTCTAACCAAGCCCTGCTGACCCTTCACACCACATGCTGTGCCTGGCTTGCTTTTCCTGCAGAACCCCAGGGGTGACACCACAAATGGCTCAACTCAAAGGGCAATGGCAATCCCGGGTTGTCCCTGCACTCTCCTCCAGCTCAGCCTTGTTCCAGCTGCTGGGGCTCTCTCAAACCCTCAGCACTTCCAGACCCTGAGGGAGGTGAAGCAGAGGGAAGACAAGCTGGAGAGGTCCACTCAGAGGCTGCGTACAGCCTGGTTGGCAGCTGCAGGTCTGAAGTGCCTTGGTATATAAAGGGATCCATTTTGTGAACCCCTTTCCCCCTTTGTATAACAAGAGCAAGGTATCAGTCTTTCCTGAAGAATGTCATGGGGAAATCGGGAACTTTGAGGTCTCCAAAATGCTGAAGAAATGGGAAGGCCCCCAGCTTGAAGAAGACCTCCGTTGCTTTTCCAAGGGAGATCTATTGCAGGTGTTCAAGCCTCTGGATTTTGAGGTACTTTTCTCTGCGAAGCTGATATCCTACCAGTTTGACTCTTGTGGACTGAGCAAGACCCAGCGAGGTCTGGTGCTTGGGGTAAGCCAAGCACCCCCTGGTCCTGCAGGTGCTCAGGGACTGGTGCTGCATGCTACGGGCAGCTTGGGGACCAGCCTTCTCCTTCCACCACCATCTGAGAGCACCCAGGCGGCTCCGGATCGCTGCTCCTTCGGGTGCTCCTACCCTGGGAAGAGGCATGGAAACAGCTGAGGAAGGAGGCTGGATCTGTCCCCAAGCTGGCTGCAGCTGCTGGCCTCCAGATCTCCAACCAAGGTGCTGGAGAGGGCCTTCCACGTGTCTCCCTCGCCCCCTGTCAGGCCAGCAAGTTTGCTTTTTCCTGGAGCCCCTTCAGCTGTGGGATGCCAGAGAGCATGCCAGAAGGAGAAAATTCTTCAGTGACGTAAATGCAGTAATAGCACTTGTTAGTGGTATGTGTGCTCCCTGCCAGGCTAAGGGAGAGGAACTCGGGTTTTATGCAGAACAGTGTCTCTGTGTCCCCTTCACACAAAAAAAGCAAAGAAAGCCTGAGCCCTTTCCACGGGGTATACCAAATCCACAAATTGAATTTAGGAGCGCTGCGTGTTCTCAGATAAGGGTTTGGTTTGCTCAGGTTTACAGAGTTACATTTAATTGGAGTGCTCTGAGTAGCAAAAACTTAGAGGTCTCCACAAAGAGTTAGACAGCCGGGACATTAATTGCATTATTTTCTTTACAGATAAATCTTATTTGGTGGAGCCAGCATCATCAGATTAAAAATAGATAAGATCAAACCTTGTCTTTAAATTCCAGATCTCCTGGCTTGAGAAAATATGGAGATCAGATTACGGTGTAACTTTTAATGGGCTTCAGAGATTTCTGCCCAAGCGAGATGGTAAAAAATGTAGATCCTTCAAGATCCTGGAAGGAGCAGATATGCTGTATTTGTGCAGTAGTCAGCAGTTTCAGATAAGGAACAGAGGATATTCAGGTCTGATTGCTGCTGCGCTGAAGTTTTCCACATAAAAGCTGCACTCTCCTTCAGGAAAAGGATTCAAGTCTCTTCAGTAAACATGAAAGCCAGCCCTTATACCCGGTCTAATTCTCCTTGTCGGCTTTGATCCAAAACATTCTTCCAAGCAAGGGAAGGCTGGGGAAGGGAGAGGGGAAGGGACCGGGGGAAGATTGAAGAAGGGAGCCAAGAGGCTGCTCTGGAAAATCACGGCTGAAGTTATAGGAGGGGAATTAATCTTGAGAGGCCGTATGTAGCAGTTTCATCCATCAAGCATGACACTGGTGCCATTATTAGAGAAGATGGAAAATTAAATTGCAAAATTATCTGTTCTGTTTCATTGACTTTTTTTTTCCTTTCCTCTTTTCATTCCAGGCATCATTTGCAGCAATACCACTTGCAGTTGGCAGCACGTTATTAAAAGCACCTGGCCATGAAAGGAAATCAGATCACAGGGCATGTTTGGTAGCGCTGTGGTTTCGGAGCTATTGGTCAAACCGTGGCAAGAGAGGGCGACGCAGCGGGTGCGTGGGGTGGAGCGAGGACGAGGGGCCCCGTGCGGGCTGTCCCGATGTGCGGGGCTCCCAAAATCCCCGCTCATCGCCACACAGGCACATGGGTTTCCGTGCAGCGGGAGGGAAACTGGAGATGAGAAACACTGGCACCGGTTAGTGGGCACCTGCGTTATTTCTGCTCTCTCTTTCTCTCTGCTGCTCTGTAGCTCTCCACCTCCATTTCTTGCTTTTCGGTCTTCACCGTCCCCCTCCTCACACTTCCACCAGAGATCTGCTATCCTAAATTCCCACTCTCTCCTCTTCTGAAGCCTCTCCTCTGCAACTTCCAAACCCAATCTGAGACCAGTGGGAACGTGGTAATTTAAAAGCAACAACAACAACCTAAAAAAAATCCCTGCTGGAAACTATTTTTAAACAAGTGACCCCTCCATCCCCCCAGTAGCCTTTTATTGCAACCCAAACACAGGGACACACCAACGTCATGGGAATCCGAGAGAAAAAGGGACTAGCAGAGAGCTATTGCCCAAAGTTCAACAGCCCAAGCTGTGTCCCTCTCCCAAGTGATGTGCAAAGGGTAAACATGCAGAAGAAAGCATGAAAAGTGGTTTAGGAGACACAGTATCCATCAGACGCCAGGTCTCTTAGTAAATCAGAGGAGGAATTTTTCAGATAATGTCAGGAGTGGATCAAGCCCTAGTAAGTGGAAGAGTTTGGGCTGTTTTTTGAGTCTTAATTGAGTATTATCTCATACAGAGAGTAGGGAAAGAGAAAAGGCAAAGAAATGACCTAAGGATCTCTGAGTTGTGCTGGTGGAAAGATCGATTCATAATACTGGGAAGAAAAGTAAATAAATTGTCCATCTTGGTGGGAACTGACCCCTGGGGTTCCCATGGCCTGGCCATCAAAAATAAATTCTTTTTTCTGTATATATGTAGGCATGTGTATATATGCATGCATACATATGTGTATATTTATATGTATTCTTAATCACGTTATAGAATTTGTAGGCATTTGGGGAGCGGTACCCTAGTGAAACAGCTTTCTGTTAAAGACTGAATTGCATGCAGCAGACAGTGAGCTACTGAACAACCTTGCTCTCTCTTGTGTTTTCTCTGCCTGATTTCTAGCTTTTTCTGGCTCTTACATCTAGGAGTAATTTGTAGGGGTCAAGACACAGACTGTAACTCCAGCGCTATATCTTATGCCACTACTGTTTCACTGGAAGTGGAGAGGGAAATCTGTATAATAACAACAATAAATAGTAATATCCAGGTCTTACGAAGCTCTTTAATCAGAGTTTCTCAAAGTATTTTGCAAGGGGAGAAGGCATTAAAACATTTTTTCTAACGGAGAAAACTTTTCAGCAGCTTCAGTCAGGTGTCTCTCCTGGTTCAGATGGAAATAGATTTGGCAACCATGACGCATGGCAGCTCAGCTTTTGTGGCTACCAAACTGAGCACCCTCATGCTATGGCCTACGGGAAGGCTGGTCCATAGGGCTTCAGATGGAGGTCAGCATCACCTCCAGCACAGAGACCACTGCACCAGCCTCCTGCGGGACGCTGTGCTCACAGCCTTGGCTTTGGTATCAAAAGCCTTGCAGAGGTGGATGCTCAGCTTTTTTCCAGGGGCTAAATTTCTTGCTGTGGTAAGGAACATCCCTGAGCCTCAAAGGATGAGAGATACCTCTCCAAAACAGACATGGCTTTTCTACTGTAAAACTTGGAGGACACAACAGATCTTTGCATTGATTATCTCACAGTGATGCAGAAATTGTTGCATCCAAAGGAAGCAATGTGACCTAGCAGACCACAACCTGTGGGGCTCATTCCTTCATCCAAGGCGTTCAGAGAGAAAATCCTGGTGAGGTCTGGGTTTCCTAACTTTGTTTTCTGCAGGTCTGACATGGCCCTCCTGGGCTGCCTACAGCGAGTAATGTCTTGCTGACTAAGAGATGAAGATCGGATGGATGGATGGATGGATGGCACTCAGAAGGGTTCTCACTCACACCACTGTGCTTATTGAGCTGGAAGAACGGAGAGAAAAACCTAAGCAACCAAAAATACAAATAAGAGAAAATGGTTCTCATTTTCTCCATTTTTCTCCAAAGCTGTACGTAGCCCAGCCACAGCAATGATGGTCTTATGTTAAAACCTGAGCTAGCCCAGAATACAAGAAAGTGCAAGTGGGAGAGTGGTGGTCAGTAGCTGGCTCTGGGGCTACTTATCTGTGTCTGTCCTGGCCTCTTCAAGTGCCTCCATCACCATAAAGAAGTCAGAACTGCCCCTCTGCCCTCACCCCAACCTCTGGCAATAAATCCAGGGGGACGCGATGCATAGCACAAGCAAGGGACTGTGCCAGAACTGTCTCTGGGAAGCACAGACAGGATGACAGTACCAGGAGAACATAAATTTCAGCCTGCTCTGCCTTATACCATGAACGCTGAGAGAGAGAAATGTAATACAAGCCTCTCCCAGGCCATTCCTGTGCCAAACAGCAGCCTCTATATCATTTGTTGGT
Organism: Anseranas semipalmata; assembly: GCA_013399115.1. Classification (NCBI taxonomy): domain Eukaryota; kingdom Metazoa; phylum Chordata; class Aves; order Anseriformes; family Anseranatidae; genus Anseranas; species Anseranas semipalmata. The sequence continues at coordinate 83,483 of VXAA01003842.1, read as the reverse complement.
TTATTATAAACAGGCTCCCACTGCAGTTTTGAAGCAGATATTTTTTTATGAATAAACGCAGGTCTTGTTTTTTTTTTTTTCCCTGCAAATCCATTGCTTGCAAACCTTCATGTGTCAACGTAGAAAAGCGAGCACCCCTGCAAACCTTAGCGATGCGGCGGTGCTTTTTACTTCTGGAGCCTTGCATGGGGTGTGGGGGTTATTTTGGGGTTTATCCTGGAAATGCTGCTTGCAGACGTGTTATCGTTTGCCTTTCCCAGACTCGCCTGTGCTGGGAGGTTCTGCAAAGTTCCCTTCATAAATGATTAGCAGCAGTCTGTTAATGTTCATACCCAGATTCCCTGTTTACTACTTATGCAAAGGCTTTTTTTTCATCAGTGTAAACACAGTTGATCACTTTATATCCTCTGTATATTGTTTCTTAATATGAATGAAGTGAAGCAGGCTAAGCAGCAGTCATTCAGATTATGGCCTAACATAAACTTACAGTGGGTTCTGAAGTGTTTGGTTTTGCAAACTGTGAAAATGGCTTAAACTGTGTAATAAGAACATGGTCATATTGTCAGCACTTAGCATTTGATATTTAAAAAAAATTAGGACATGGATATCTTTGCTGCATACAAATTTGAGCTGTTTACCTTGCTGGTATTTTTTTTTCTTTTTAAATAACTCTCACTGGACAAATGTTATATCTGCTACTGCATAATCCAAGACAAACAAACCTGCTGCGAGTGCATTTAAAAGAAGCAGGTTCTTGCATTCAAACGAGGTAAAGAGAAAGAAATATTTGACCTTTTTGCCAAAAATATTATGGCTTACATTTGTTTTTTATTTTCCTTTTATTAAATCACTTTTATAAACCACTCTAAGTTTATTCTGTGACAATTAGTTTATGGTGTTTCTGAAGTGGATTTAGATTTGAGTGATAAAATTACAGGCCAAAATTACAACCATAATGGAAAATACTGGTTCATGTTTGGCTTTGCATACCACAACTGAAAGATTACTAGCCATTGCCAATAAGCAGGGGGAAGTAAAGATAATAGTCTATGCGTTTATAGACACGAGCTGGATTCCAGGACATGCCACAATAGATTTGTAGAAGGTGAACTGGAATATTTTAGCTGTGTTTCATTAATGGAGAAAAATCTGACAGGTTGTAAGGAGGTAACTATAGTTCAGACACCTGATTCTGACACAGGCTATGAACTTTCAAGGAAAAATGCCGATCTTTTAAATCCTCAAATTAAACAGCTTTCTGAATCCCAATTCAGCTCATTACATCGCAGCATAATTCCCTCTTTCCTTTGTGTTTTCCCCAAAACAATTCCGAGGCGGCTGGGATGTTTTCTTGGGATGGATGTTGTTATTTTTCGGGGGAACACTTGCAAAACCACAATGCTCTTCTGGGAATTGTAAGTACCACCAAAAGAGAGGGTTTGCAGCTCAGCTCAATGCTCCTGCATGATCCCAGCTGGTGCGGAAGCTCGTGGTCATCCTAGCTCAGGTGTCAGCTCCTTTCCCATGGCCCGACCTCCCCCAGGCACTGCCTCCTCCTGGATGCTCCTCGCTCACAGATCCCATGGGACATGAGTGCCTGTAAATGCCAATCGGACACGAAATGTCCTGGTGCCCCCTGTGGCAGGTGGGCTTCCTCCTTCCTCCTTCTTGTCCCGAAGACCTGAAGCATCAAGAGTTCCCCAGAAGTGGGCAGCAATTGTGTCCAGTTTTCATTTGAGGTGCCACTCTCCAGCTCCCAACCCCAGCAGACAAGGAGAATGTATCAGGAAACATATACAAGGTTCACCTCTCCTCCTTTTGCCTTCTCTCTCCCCTCCTTCTCCATCCCCTTTTCCCCACCTAAGGCCATACTTTCTCCTCCTCTGTTGACCAACCTTGCTTATGCCCAAGGCAGGCTGACTGGTCACGCTGATCTGAACACCTGGTAGAGCAGAACTGAAAAAAGAAAGAAAATCCCCAAACCAGAAAACTTTCGTTCCACATATATGTGTGAGAAAATGTCTTTAAAATCTTGAACTTGCAAAGCGGTTTGACCTCCCACTAACTGGTTATAAAACAAAGGGACAACTAGGAGGTTTTCTGCAACAACATCACAAATTTGAAAGTTCTCCGTGGATAGAGGCGATGCCTTTTTAGCATGCATAAGCAGGGAACAGGGCGGGCACCCAAAGAGTGTGTACCTGCAACTTGTCCTGCTGCACAGCGTGGGCTCGTGGCTCTTGAGTAGCACATCGCGCTGTCTGGGTCATGCTAACATGCCGAGCTGGGAGGAGCGGCACTCAAAGGAAGGATGGTTGTGTGCATGCATGGGGCAGGTGGGTTTTAGTGCCCACCTCCAAAAAACTTCTGCACCCATCGGCCAACTTCAGTCAAATCTGGCAAAGGAAGAGAGAAGGTGCAAAGAGATGAAGTTCTTACAAGTTTCGGGGAAATAAGTGCCTGCGGGGAGATGTGTGTGTGTCTTTGTGGGAGGTGAGCACAGCCCCTGCTTAAGGCTGGAGATGTCACAGAGATGGGACATGAAGGTCTTGATGGCTGGGGAAACTTTGGGTTGATTTTGGAGATGGTTGGACACCACAGCATCCATTCCTCAGCCAACTGTTTCACCCTCGGTGGCTGCTCTGGTGTCTAATAAGCCACTGTCAGGCTATAGTTATGCTGCAGGCACAGTACAACTGTTAAGTCAATCAGCTACCAGACACAGGTCCACTGCAGCCTTTATTATTTTGAATATTCATGAGGCATATAGTCTAGGTCTGAAGCTTCCTAAATTTGGTTTAGCCAGAGTACATCCACTGTGAAAATGAGCCCCACTTCAGTTTTGCAAGTGTTTCCAAATTTACCGCTACACAGGAACTAACACAGCCCTTGGGCAAAAGAGAAGACAAACAGGTTACTCAGACTGTGAGAAAGTGCTATGGAAGAAATCTGTGTTCAGCAATCCCCAGGTAAGTTTGCTTTGGTGGCTGCAGATGGCTCAGTGTCTGCTTAGCATCCAATTATCTCTGGGAAGTAGGTTTTGTTCTGATTGCTAATTTGCAGACATGGAGCACTGTGTGAAAGGTTTGCTGCTGAAGTGCTGTGATGAGCACTGGTTAAAAACCCTTCCTTGAGAACTTTAAGTAGGGTTTTTATAAGAAAATGAGCCAATGCTGTTGGGAAACTGAAAACATTAGTGGTCTGAAAGAGTGTCATTATTTTCACTGTAAAAATGTACCGGGTAGTTTGGCATCTCCATCTGACATCTGCTCCTCATTGTCTTCTGCCAATGCAAACTCATCAAGTCAGAAGAGATGAAATATTCCCCTTCGCTCCCAAACCCACCTCTCCTCTGGCTTGCTCTGCAGCTGTCAGCAGCTCAGCCACCTTGGTTTCATTACCGAACCGCCCCCCCCCGGCCAGGCACTTCTGCTGCTGACAGTTGTGCTCCAAGTCTCGCTGAGCCAATTTAAGATGCAGCTTCCCCACGGCTCTCCGCATCTCATTCCCTCCCAGCAACGTCATGCGGGACAAACCTCATGAAAAACCCCATGCCTTAACATCAGCCCATGCTGTCAAGGGTTTTATGGTAAGAGGCTGGACTGGCTGCTAGTCCCGAGCTGTGGGAATGTGTTCCCTTCTGCAACGGCAGCCGTGGGGACGGTGCGGAGATGGGGACAGGGCAGAGCAACATCCTCTGAGCCTCCCAGAGCAGGATTCACTCTGGCTTGGTGTTATCAGGCAGTGCTGCCAATTTTTGCTCCACAGTGTCAAATTTCAACCCGACTCACGCCTTACGTAAGCTCTTATAGCAATGCTCTTTTTCTTTTGAGTATTCCTTCTCAAATAGTCAATGCTTGGTTGTGAAGACCAGCCATAGAAATTATCTTCTCTTTCCCTTCAATGGGGAAAAAGCAATGGGAAATAACAAACATCAAGCACACAAGTGTGAACTGAGGAAATGGAGGTGCAGAAAGATGGACACTGTAGAAATGTAATCATGAAAGAAAAGGCATGAAGGGGGAAGGTAAATGAGAATGACAAAAGGCAAATATTGCAATTTTAAACTCGCTAAAGCCTTTCGGATTTGACACAAGTCTACCCGGTCCATTCTCTTTGTTCTGCTTGCGATAGTGTTTTGTTGCCAACTGAAGTAACAGCTTTATGCACGTGGTAATCAACGGGGAAAAGGTTGGGAGAGGAAGGTAGGTCCCCAGGAGATGTTGGAGGGTTATGGAGAAATCCTAGAGCACCAGCAGCTGCCAGGAGAGGAGGCTGGGGAAGCATGCTCAGGAATTCAGTTTGTGCTGAAGAAGAGCTGTGTTTTCAACTCCAGAACAGACCTGCCTTAAAACAAACCCAAGACCCAGTGGATCCAGGCTTCTGGATATAGCATTTGAAAATGCTGGCCCAGAGCAATGCCTAAACGCATTGTAAACCCTGCCAACTCCATACACACATCTATGCATATGCGCACGGAGGCTCCAAAACTCTGTTTTGTAGGAGCTGAACTCAAGCTCAGAAGCTCAAGGAAGCTGCAAGTCTCTCTGGGCCCATCTGCACAGCCCAGGCGCTTGCTGCCGGGTGCATGAGCAAAATGCAGCTGCAGAGCAGCTGCGCAGAGACCCTGAGCTACACTTAGCCCCGCAGAGATCCCAGCCCGGAGCATCTGCAGAACACCAAAGATGTGTGCAGGGGTAGGATTTACAGGAGGACCATCAGCCCTGCTGAAACCCCGCTGATCCAGGCTGTGTGAAGGAGCCCATGATCTCATCCTGAGCACGGCAGCACTTCAAGCCCTGGGCCCTGCAGCTGTACTCAAGGCCCTTGCCCACCACCTGGCCTCAATCACTGCCCTGAGCAGCACAGGGCTCTCCTTAGCTGGGACTGGCCTGAACCTGTGTGGTGGCTCACCCTGCCCATCACGGTGGAGAGCCAATCCCACCACCTCTGTAGGTGGGTCTTGCATTCCTGGGGTCTATTTCTACCAGCTCAGTAATGAGGATCCTTTCTGATTTTGCTTTGGCCACAGCTGGTTTGTCTGGGGATGGACCCTTGGAGATGGTTCTGCTGCATGTGCATTGCTGGTTCTTCATCTTGGTTGGGCTCCTGGCTGTGCTTTTAGTCCAAGCTGTGTGTGAGTAACGCCTTTGATTTCTTCACTATTCCACTTATGTTTTCTTGAGTGTTGGCACCTGATTTAAACATGGCTCTGTAAGATGAGCTTGGTGCTCCTTGTCTTGGTCAAGTTCCTTTCATGGGTTCTGTTCCCAGCATGCTTTCTAAGTCTGTGCCTAAGAGGTGAGCATGGACTTGAGTGCAGGTTCAAACCCAGTCTCAGTCAGTTAAGATATCAGTGTGGCTTGTAGGGCATTCTTCAGGAATTTTCTGGAAGCATTGCACCATGTGTATTTCTTCTGGAAGGAAGAAGGTGTTGGTTGAGATGCCTCTCTCAGGTTCAGTCTGACTTTCTTGCATGCCCTGACCATGTACACAGACAGCAGACTAGGGTTAGGAATGCACAGCTATGAAGTGCTGGGATATATTTTAAGACCTGAGCTTTGGAAAGCCAAGCTATTGAGCTCCACTCTTGGCAGAGAGCTCTTTAATTTTGGATTTTTTATGGCTACTAGCATTTATCCTGGTTTGGGCTTTTCCATGTTGTTATTCCCACATATTCAGTACTGCTTCTGAAAAGTGCAGCCTTCCCTCAAGCTTTGTAAGCACACCAACAAGCTGTCTATTACTTCAAACTGGAATATGTCCCAAACCTTTCACCACTCATCTCAGGGTATTGACAGCTCCAAGTGTTTTCTCTAAACTGTTGATGTTGTTGGTATGGTTGTGATATTTTCTTCGTAGTCTCGAACTGCCGTGCTTCATTTCTTTGTTTATATAAACCTCACAGTGTTCATTAGGAAAGCCTGGGCGGAAAAAATGTCTAGTGTATAAAACAGTTTATTAGAGGGAAGGATAACCAAATCTAAGGCTGTGGTGGGGTGGACTTGCACTGTGTGATTTACACCACACTGATGTTTTGGGGCTCTGGTGGATAGGTGCAGTGTAGGTGTTGGCTTAATGGAGTGCACAGGGCTAGCAGTTTTCCATCCCCTGTCAGTGCAGCTGGCAAAGATCTCCAACATCTGGAAGGTGGGTCCCACCAGTAGGCCTGTGACTGGAAGTTCTGGAAGGCTTTGCAGAGTCTGATGTGTCCAGAGCCCAGATGTAGTGCTAAGCATGAAGTCTGTTTGCGTGGTTTGTGCTTGCTATGCGTGCTGCAAGAGCCCTCCAAGTCTGTCCTGGAGCACTGAACAGGTGCTCTGTATCCCAAATGAAGTAGTTGTAGTTCTCCACTGTCTTAAACCCCCCTCCAGACTGTCTTGCAAGTGTGTGCCCAGGTCTGTGCTTGCAGCTGGCTCCCTGCAGACTGAAGCTGCGTGCACGGGTGGCAGCTCCTAATGGTTTGTGCAGGAATGTGGTTTGTGGTGTGCCCGTTCTTGGCACGAATGCTCCTGCAGCACCGGTGTCAGGGCAAGGCAGCTTGCTGCGCCATGTGCTGATGTTGGGCAAGCCAACCAACCGCATGGCCATTCCTTGCAAGGCTGTTAAGATGGAGATGTAATGTCCAAGCTGATGCTGACCTGAGTTTGTCCAGCCTGGAGGAGGGAAATGGGGGTCTGTGCCTTACAGATGCACCCAGAGCAACCCCAGGAGCCATAGATCCAAAGCCCAACTTCAGTCCTGTATGCAACAGAGGGACTTCCCTTTGTTTGTCAGTAACCCCTTCAGGGCTCAGAATGCATTCAGGGATTCTTATATGTCAAAGCCAGTATTGGACTAGGTGTTTCCTTTCTGCTCCATAGGGGCCACTTGTATTGTCCTGATTATCTATGGAGGAGTTAAGTTCCATATGCAAGATGTTGATTTCATTACAACCCCCAGCTATAAACACTGCGTGCTGTGGCACTGACAAATTGCTGGGTGTTATTGGCAGATGGAAAAGTGTGTGCGTGGGCCAGAAGATCAATTCAGGCCTTTGCTCTCTGCCAGCAAGTGAGTTATCTCTATCTCAAGCGATTTTTATTTCACTTCTTAATCTTATTTGTAAATGTGATCCCCTGATGACACAATGTATAAAACCTTGGCTTGCAGCACAACGTTGCTGAGATGAAGCTGGAAGGAGCTCCAAACTGCATAAGTTATTTTAAACATGAACTTAAAATCTTTCATTTTCTCCCCCTTTGGTCTTGTTTGGACTAAGTGCATGAATGAAAAGGGGAGATGATGTTGCTTTCATTTAAAGGAAGGGGGGGGGGGGAAACATACCTTGTGCCTACTTGGAACCTGGGCCCCTGGTGGAAGCTGGTTTCTTCTCCCAGTTCTGCTGCTTTCCCAAGTGCTACTGAGTGGGTCATTTCCCATTTACTACAAGCCTCCTGTTCTTTCTGCGATTCAGTCAAAACTGAGATTTGCCCATGAGAAGAGTTGCAAGGGTGATGGAGATCAGGTCCTAGCTAAAAACTGCTAAAGCTCTTGTTCAGCTTGCTACCAAAACACTGCCATAGTTTGAGGTGACTGTATGGGAAGGAAGGATTCTGAGCCTGAGCTTTCCTTAGCTTCATTCAAGGATGTGTTTGTCCAGTGAAGCTTATATCTACTTCTACATGGCTAAGTGCACATTGAGAGTGTGTCTTGGTCTTCAGGGATGCTGAAGTAATGCTTTGATTGCAGTAGGAGCTAAGTACAAAGCTACCTTCCTTGATCAAGTGTGACTGCCTCACCTGCAGCCCTGTAGTTGTCTTTGCTCAGGCGAGCAATCACCTTAAACTCAGTGCAGTGACTCCATGTGCCTCATAAATACTCGCATGAATTTGACCCATGATGGTCATTCAGTCAATTGGCTTGTGCACTGCTGGTGCTGCACCAGCTGCAGGGGCAAAGCTCCTCCGAGCAGGGCTGGGTGCTGCTGCAGCTGATGAATAGGAGCCTCCCCAGGCCTTGTCTTGTTGAATAGCAAGGGTAAATGACACCCATAGGGCCATGCCAGACAGGAGAGCTGTTGCATGTAGCCACATGTGGCATCTGGTCTGAGATCTGTCAGGAATGGAGTGCAGAGGGGATCCTGTCTTGCAGCAGGGAGGAGGGGATGGGGGCAGGATTGTGAGACCCTGGGAAATCCCTCCCAGGCTTTCTCCGAATCCATGTCCAGATAGGGCTGGGAGATAACCGCATCCACCATCCAACTGCTAGGATTTCCTCAGAGCATGAGAAACAGACTTTTTATGCCTCTGACCTTGATCTAAGTTTGTTTNGAAAGAAGGAAAGTTTGATTTCTTTAATGTTCGTGGAAGCAAGCGATTGATAACACTTGCAAGAGCCAGGCAGAGAGCCAGAGGGATACTGCATAAGGCAGCTTTGCCAGCAAAGTACAGCGCTGCTGGCTGGGGATGCAAAGCTCTGCTTGTTTACAAATCCAGGCCACCCTTTGAGATGCTCTTGCCAATTGTTTCAGACTGGGGGGAGTGCTGTGTGCTGGGCTTTATGATCTGAACAAATGCCCACCAGGGACTGGGTTAGGACCACCAGCTTCATGGTCCTTTCCAATGTCTGCAGGCAGATGGCCTCCCTGCTGGGCGGCACACAGATTAACTCCTTCCACCTTCACTGCTACTTCCATGACAGCTTCAGTTCTGGGGGGGGGGAGTTGTGAGTTTTGCTTTAAGAAAAGGGATGAGAAATGCATGAAAAAATCAGCATTGCAGCTTAGAAAATAGTTCTTATCGTGACTCTGGGAAACTATTGTTCTGATTTTTATAAATATGCTTGTATTCCCCTTGACTTTTTTCCTCTCCCTCCCCACTTGCTATCTCCCCAGCTGTATGCCCTTGGCTGCTTCCCAGATGCTTCGTGATGCAGGAGAAGATAAGCTGTTACGAGGAATAAAAGTTAGGGGTGCTGTACATCTTGTGCTCCCCTAAAACATTTACATGCCTGGAAATTCCCATACATTCCGTGCATAGTCCCATGATATCCACTGTGAGACGCAGATAGTCCCAGACACTTTCTCTCCTGGATGGAGACCTGCAGATCAGCAAGTGGATGGGAATCTCATGTTTCTGCCTCCCTGGGCACATCCCTGCCCACTGACATGTGAACAAAGCCAGGGTAACCTTCCTGGCATCTGCTCTTGGCCAGATGCCCTTTGCTGATGGCCTCCATTGTGCAGGGCAAGGCCTGAAGGTTAGAGGGAAACAGCCCCCAGGCAGAGCAAGATTTCCAGCAGTGATAAGAAATATGGGTTGAAAGGGTGGATTTTCAGTGTTTTGGAAAGTGAAAACCAAGATGCCGCTATGGTGTTTTAAAGGCACTTTTTCTGTAATGCTGTGGACCACTGATTGGGGTGAGGAACTTCTGGGGCACTTGAAAACCAGGAGGAGACAGAAATCCTTTGCTATGCTGTTTTCAAACTTTGGCCCCAAAGATTCAGTTTTGCTTTTCTGGTGACTCTCAGCATGACATTGGCTCCGTTCCCCTTCCTTGAAAAGGAAGCAAATAAGTCTAGTAATCTATCTTAAATATATTTAGCATATCAGATTCCCTTCTGTAAAGTGTAATAGCTTCCTGGGATGGAAAGAGCTGTGTACAAAGCTAAGCAAATTCAGAGAGTGTAAATCACTGCAATGGGATGAGGTTTCTAAGAATTGCTCTGTAATCGATCACCTTGCTCCATGACTCCCAGCACACCACAAGCCTTGGCGTGGTTACCCATCAACGTTGCTGTGAACTGAGGCTTCTTGTGCCAGCGGGAAACACCTACAGGGCAGCTTCTGGGGACTCCTGCTCACAGTCATCTGAAGCAGAAGGGTGTGCAGAAACTGCTAGTATTCTGTTTGTAGCACGTGGAGGCACAGGACTGGAGGAAGGAGCCAGCAGAAGGCAGCCAGGCTATGGTGGCTGGCTGGGAGGGCTGGGCGGTGGGTGTTAGATCCCTTTCCTTGCAGCACCAGCCAGGAGGAGGAGATGTTTTATGGAGAAAGGAGGAGGGGAAGAGCTGACCCCCACTAGGGCTGTCATGCTGTGGTGCCTGCTCTGTGTTAAGTGAGTGGAGAAACCGTTACGTTGCTGCCCAGTTCACCCGCAGCACTCTGCCTTGCCTTAAAAGAAGCAGAAATCTAAATCCCTGGGTAACTTCAAAGCAACTCAGGGAAGATTAGGCCCTTTCAGAGGCAGGCAGCAGATGAGCAAGAGGGAGGAGGGATTCTGAGGCTCAAATGCTGCTGAGGACCCGTAAGCCCCCTCTCTGGGGAGAAGGGAGGAACTGGCCCCTCTGGTTTGGAGATGCCTGTAGCAGATCAGGGCCCTGTGGCCCCCCACATCACCCCTCTTCTCCGTTCCCAGCTGCTGGCTCTTTCTAGCTGCTTCCTGCTCCTCTTCATTAGCAGCTCTCAGCAGCGCAAAGGAATCGTACTCAGAAGTATGAGTTCATCTCCTAAAACTTTGTACTGATGCCAGCGGGTCAGTCACTATACAAAAAAGAAACTTCCCTTCGAGAAACACTATCCCTTTTGAGAAAAGGCCAACAAACCAGAAAAACAAACTATCAAAAATTCTGCCTTCAAAAACACTTCTTAACTTGAATCTGTTTCTGCTCTCGTCCACTTGGACGGCTGTTACAGTAAGCAGAACCTCCCCTGCTCTTGTGCATCTGCCAATGACCTACAAAACCTGCTTCTGTTGGGTGACTTAGCCTAGCCACCCTGTACAAAGGATGGGCAACAGTTTCTGGCAGAGGCAAATGCAAGTCTTGCATGGTTCCTGTCCCATTAGAGAAGCACATATGCTGTGTAAGTTATTGACCATGTGTATCCACCTCTCAGCTCATCTTGGCTTTGGCCTGAGGACTGTCTGGAAAGGCTGGTTGCTACCACTAGAGCTGTTCATGTAGGCTTCTGGCCATCACCACAAGTCCCTAGGATCAGGATGCTCCTGGGAAAGGAGTTATGTCAAGCTGTGGGGGTGCTACCAGCCCTGCCTGTTACTGAGCACAACATGTCCTTGTTTTGTAGCAGTACCAGGTGGAGCTTTTAACCATTTCTCATCATACATGAGATGGGAGTTGGACTCGATGATCCTTATGGGTCCCTTCCAACTTGAGATATTCTATGATTCTATGGCTACATGTGGAAACCAGTGCAACCTGTGAAAGAGTTGTGGTTTCAGCTTGTTCCTCTTGCAGTCACTGAACCCTAGGAGGAACAGCACAGCCTGGTGAACACTTGGTTTGAAAAATGTTATTCTGCACCTTCATGTCTTAATCCAGACCCCCAATCCTGGAGTTTCTGCTAGTGTGTGTCACTTTATTTCCCCACAAAGTCCTTTCTCTGCTGGAAAAGATTTTTCAGGTTGAGCAGCAGCAAAGGCAGCTGAAATGTGTTATTCCTGTAGTGGAATAATGTTTTCCTAATCTCAGCATCTTTTTTAAGCATGTCCACATGTAGTGCACTTCCAGAGCAATTCAAGTCCAAGGCACAGCTGTGGAGGATACTGAGAAAGGTTTAACTACTGGCACACTCCAGGCCTGTGCCTCTCTGTTTTGGAAGCTGTGAGAAACTGGACAAATTACTTGCATGCCCCACTGCTTGAGTGGAAGTTTTGCTTGTGTTCTTTTAGTTACTTCCTTCTCATTCTCCTGGACTGAAGCCAAATGCACAAGGTGTGCAGAAAGATGGAGGAAGTGTTTTAAGGAAGAGTACAGGGTATAGGAAGCACCAGTAGCATGGCAGCTCTTTACCTTGGGTTAATCAGTCTGGCTGCATTGGACAAACTCCAGCTCAGAAGTGCAGGAGATGCAGAGCAGCTGCAGATCATGGGGGCTTAGGTGGGGAGGTGTCGGGTACAAGTGGGCACACCAGGCTGAAGGCAAGACCTTCCTGACATCTGCAGAAACTTGAGGGGAGGCAGTCCTTGTGGGTGCTCAAGTACCCTGGAGGTAACGTTGCCATCAATGCCTTGATAAAGCAGAACTTGTTTAGCTTTCTCATCCTGTTATCCTCACAGCCCTCTGAGCTGCTGTGTGATCAGGAAAAGCTTGTACTGCCAATTGCTGATTGAGAATCTAGGCAAGAGTGGAGATGTGCTTTCTGCTTTTAAGGCCGGTGGCTACCAGCCAGGTCTCCTTTTCAGATCCATTCCTGACCTTCTCTCAAACACACTCAGCTGAGTCACACTAACAGCATTGCTCTGGATTGAGCTGCGTACATGGGCACAAGGAGTCATCTTCTGGCTTGGGACTGGAGCCTGCAGTCTTGCTGGCTGCCAGGACTGAAATCCGGGCTTGAGGAGTTCAGAGCTGGAGAGAGGCTGCCTACATTTCTGCTGCTCTTCCCTTGCTTTCCATGCTTCTGCTGAGCGAACCATAGATAATTCTCTAACTTTTTCAAAAGGAATCTGAAATGGTTACCAATTTTCATCCTCAATAGAAAATTGGCCATTGCCATGGCAGAGGTCTGGTGAGATGAGGCCAAATCATTGGACTGCTGTAGTAATTAAATGGTCATTCCACTAATTTCCAACAGGAAAAGCTGGCAGTAATACCATTGAAGGCAGTGTTTTACCTGTTTAAAGAGTAAGATCAGGTGCTTCTGTCCATCTCCAGAGGTGGCAGATGACATTTGTTTTTTTCCCTGTCTGCACCATGGAAAAGACTACACTGGTTCTTGGAAAACAGTCATGCTTTTTCGTTGTTGTCCTGCTAAATTCCCTAGTTCCATCCTAATTCCAAGTCCTGGCTTTCTGAATAAGCAGAGTATGCTTTTCAGTCTTTGCTTTTCAAGAATTGTCTCTAACTGTAGCAATAAGAGGCAAAGGAAGCTGTTTTGTGAATAATTTTACTTATGAAAATGTTGTGTGAATTAATGAATAAAATCAGTCCTGTTCCCTGAGTGGATTTTCAAAAAGCTGCATGACTGGCAGAGTCAGTGAGGGTTCCCTTGTGTCCATGCTACTGTTGCCAGGACCAAGCACCTTATGGAAGGCCCTAATGGAGCCAGTTGAATGTCAGCTATCTCCTGTGTGGGGCAACCTCAGGTTGGTTTTTACTCCTTTGAGCTCTTGTGGCTCACATCCAACCCCTTGATGGTGAAGAGCATGCTAAATCTTTGTTCTGGGTATAGGGTGACTTCCACAGCAAATATGGTTACCTGGACCTGCTCAAGGCCTTACTGGGGTCTGCTAACATGGGTACAGGATGAATTCCACATCAGGATGTTGATGTGGCAATGTTGGTTTGAAAGGTGACTTCAAAGATGTGCCTTACTGGTCTGAACATCTTCAGCTTCTAGTACAGATACAGAGGATGACCTGGAGCAACATCCAGCCTGGCCAACATTTTACAGAGCTGCCACATTTCATTGCTGCCTTTTCTCTTTACTCCACCACCACCAAGGGGGGTGCTTATGCTATTAGCTTGTCTAATTCATCCTGAATTGTTTTATGAATAAAAGTTGGTCTTGATCACTCCTGTGCAGTCCTGAAGACTGCAGAGTGCAAACCAGTGCCCTGACTCCTGCTGCTAAAGCTTCTCCTTGGGAATTGAGATGTAACTTTCCCTTTTCTACTCCAGTTTGAATCCTGCTGACCGCACTAGACCTTCATAAACAAAATGCATCTTATCCCATTACCACTGAAGGGGACAGGACCTTCATACCTAAGACCTGAGTTAAACTTTCTCAAAGCTTCTGTGTGACCGAAGCAACAGACTTGTCTAGCCTATTCCCTGTAAAACAGCTACTTTTGATTGCTCAGCTGCCTCTAAGCTGGAGACTATTCTGGTTTAAATACTGGCAGCTGCAAGGGACTCTGAACAAAAGAGGATAAAGCCCATTAGATCTAACCTTGAGCTCTTGGAAATGAATCCTTCACTGTGCTCAATGCGTTAAAGAATCCAGTATTTTTCTTCTAGATAACCACTTTATATTAGGCTTATCTATTCACTTGTGAATTGCAGGCCTGTAAAGCAGTGATAAAATACAACAGGGAACGTGCAGATCTGATCCAACATGTCCATTTATTTTTCCCTATAGACAGAGATGAAGATACAGCAATCTTGAAAGTATGTAGCACATGCTGCTGTTTGGAGCCCAACTAGACTTTGTGTCAACCCTTATCCCCTATACTCTTTAGGCTCTTAGGCTGATGTTGTATATCACAATCACACTTAAATCTATAGAGTACCACCTCATTTGTCAGTTGCCACAAAGCATTTTTGCTGTCAACCGGGACAAGGTCTATATTCAAACCATGATCAAGCCTTGGTCACAGAGCATGAGCAACAGCTCCAGCAAATATTCCTGTCAGTACATGGATTAGAGTCTTCTCTAAGGCACCTCCTGCCAAGGGTCTGATGTCATCTGTCTTCTCGGATCAGGGAAATGGTGTGAATTCAATTTTTGTGATGAACAAATCGCTTTCTATGAGAGCACTCAGGCTTGATACCAAGAATTCAACCGATTACTTTTTTTCCCTTCTCCCCTTCCCCCCATCCCCACCCTTATGAGGTAGATGTTGGCATTGATTGTAGTTATGGTGTAGATGAGATGCTGATTTATTTAACGATAGCCTCTCAATGGACAAAAGTTCTTAGAACAGCAGGGACTGAGCCCAAGTTTTAAATCAGGAATTGACAATAATGAAATCTGAGGAGAAAAAAAAAACAGCACCTTTTGGATGCCATCACTTGTACTCGGTAATGGGCACATGCACCCTGTTGGGCCTAATACCGGGGTCTGAGCTATGGGTATTCTTGCTGCAGGCTAGACTGCACCCCAGACTTTGCTGTAAAAATGACACAGCAAGAGTGTCAGTATTTTCTGTGAAAGCCGATACTATCTCCAACCCTGCTGGACCTGTCTCAGGACCTGTACTGACACATACAACCACAATGAAAGAGTTTAAATCCCACCCAAAGATCTCTGAGCATAGCATATTGCTTGGCTCCATCCTTTCAGAAGCACCTACCAGGCTGGTAACTGCATGAAATGTCTCCAGTTCTCCATAGAATGGAGAGAAAGGTTAAATATGCACTAACTCTCAGATATACAAATCAGCTGTACCCAGGCATGAGCAAGGTGTGCTTACTGATGATCCTCATGGACCTGGGACATGACTAGAAAGCCCCGTGGGAACACTTGTCCTGGATTTTTTTCTCTAGAGCTGGTACAGCCTGAGTCGACTAGTTGTGGGCTCCTAGTTAGGCAGTGACATCCCCAAGATCACATAGGAGACCAGTGGCATTGCCAGGTACCAAAGCAGGTTTCTGGATCAGTATCTACAGAGCATCTTCCTGCCCACCTTCCACCCATCACATGTGGTGATGTTCATTGCCCCTGTACAGTTCACCTGTGGCTCTGCCCTCGGGGTACCTCTACCAATGTACGTCCAGCCTGTGTATGTTAACATGAGCTGTAGCCTCCCTGAGCATCATGAGATGCCCAAGATGAATGATAGTGGGTTACATGCTTCCAGGGAAAACCTGGCTTGCAGCAGCTCTGCATCTAGGTGTCCTTATTTCAGGTGGCTGGTGAAACCTCACCCAGAGCTCGGAAGCGTGGCAGTGCTGGAATTCCCAGCTTGCTGTGTGGTCTGGTGAAAACTATTAATGATGGACTTCAAATATTTATGGGGTGTCACCAAATATTAAGAAAGAATCAAATTTTCAGTGTTTTGATCCCATCTATTCTTAGAGGGAGTTTAACAGGACCCCAGACTGTTACTCAAATCCTAGTAACAACTGCTGAAAAAATACTGAAAATGTTTTATAGAAATAATCCTTCTGTCTTCCTTCTGTCACCATTACTGAGCTGAATAAAACCAGGAATTTAGGCCTTGATTCAGCAAAGCACTTAAATGAACACTCGTGTTTTAGTGAGTGCACTTGCCATGGGCAATCTCTGTTCCAATGCGTTGCTCTTGTGGCCTTTCCAAAGGGTTATTTGTCTTTTAAAACATACCTTTCAAAAGAAACTCTTCCTTCTTCCATGGTGTGTAGTCCTCCATCCGGTGTCACTGCCTGCTGTAACAGAGTAGGTTGTAGAAATGCATTATAAGAAAAGATAAGTGGATTTGGGGAGTGCATTCACTGAAAAATTGATTTTTTTTATAGGAAACTGAGTATTTGCTGTATAAGTTAAATCTGGCAGGTGGTTTTACTATAACCAAGATATCACATGAAATTGAAAGCATTGTTGCCAAACTGTAGAACTTCCAGTTTGGAAAACTTTCATCCAGAAATGGATACATCTTTTAATGGGTTAAATCAGAGTAGGGTAATAGTCTGGAGATGAAGATCAAGCCAGCCCTACTTCGGTCAGTCCATAAGCAATTTTTTTTTCCTCCTCGTGTAGGCACCAGGCTGCCCAACCTGCAACTCTCCCTGCTCCTGTTACGAGCAGGGGTTGCTCCGCTGGCTTTGTGCAGTGTGAGGTCTGAGGAAGCACTTCACAAGAAGATGCAAAGTAACTGGGAATGATGCAATGTTATTTGTCATAATAATTACTAATCCCTTAAGAAAGCAGAACAATGTTTGGACTGGATGTGCAGAAAGATTAAAATTTCAGCCTGCGCTTGAGCTTAATTCTCTTGATTACAAGTTGTTCATTAGCAGCTTGTAAGACTTTTCGACCTGCAGTGTTTAAAAGTACAGAGGATATTCTCGGCTAGCTTTTTCTTTAGCAGACCCTTCCCTAACTGAATACCCACCCAACTGCTGGAGGGAATACCCTCATCGGAAACAGATAATCCTTCCCCAAACAAAGCCTTCCTTTCCTTTTCTTCTTTTTGGCCACTGCTATGCGATATCATGTTGTATTGTATTACATTATCATATCTTGTCAAGTTGTAACATGGTATAAAGCAGCTTAATGTGGTGGAAGGAATGTGATGCTATCTGAAGTCACCATCTACAGTAATCCCCTCTGTTGTTTTTGCTTCCCAGAGCCTGTTCAATGCATTTTGCACAAAGTGGAATCGATCAAAGCTTCTCATTTTCATATCTACATGGTATAATGTTACCTAAGTGAGAAGAAAAACCTGTGAGATATCAAAGAACAGACTTCATTCCCAGAAGTCGTGCCCAGTATTTTTGTTGGACCAGCAGCCTCCTGCCTCTAGCCAGAGAAACAGCTTAAGCCACAATGCTTAGACTTTTTGTTTTATGTAGATTTGAAATGTGTCAAACATTTGTGGTGCCTAAATCCTCATTTTGTTTCCACTGACATTAACAATGGAAGTGTGATCCTTTGTAAAAATGGGGATGGTTTGTAAAAACTTTAGCCAAATCTGTATAGGAATTTCAAACCACCACAAAGTCTTTTGGTAAATGGAGAGGGGAGAGAAACAAGTACCTCTGAGGTTTTATTCAGACCAGCTTCTCCCATAAATATTTCTCAACTGTCCACTTCTACTTTAATTGAGCAGGAATTTCAGTGACATCTTTACTTCCCAGTAAAGTGCATGGGGAGGGATGCCTTATATAACTTAAGTTGCATAAAAATCAGTTCTGCCAAGAATCCGAGTGCATTTTGCATGCATTTGGAGTTTCAGATCACGTTGTTTTTTTTATTTCACTCATTGGACCTGTTATCGCGTTTCATCCTTAAAAGTGCTTGAACTTCTCTTTATTTCTCCTTGGTGGTGGGGATGGTAACAGGAGAAGAGTACATTCTATTCTGTTTTATTTTTAGGTATAAAATCAGAACATTTAAGTCCTGGCCCAAGTGGATTATAAACTTCAGTGCAGAGCAGGTCCCATTTCTGTGCTGTGTGCTGGTACAGCATCTAGCACAACAGGAGTCTGGCAGATGACTGCAGGCATTACATTAATGCAGACGATGACAAAAGGGGCTTGTTCTGCGTGAGACATGATTTACCTCCTGCCCCCTTCCAAATATCTCAAAGCTTTGCCAAAACCTCTATTTTGAAGAAAACCGGGATATCATATTTAAAACTTCCAGGAGAGAGGAAGCCGTGCTTGAAAGAGGTAAATCAAGGTCAACTTAAAAAGAAGGATGAAATCCACTGGCTTCTGAGCTGTGTGCATGTGTACGTACAGATCTGATATTGCTGTCTGGATAATGAGCCTGTCCTAGGAAGCAGCTTCAGTGAGAGTTGCACACTGCTGCCCTGAAATAATCCTACCAGGTGCTATGAAGTGTTCCCAAGCAATGCATCATCCCAGAGTGTATCTGTGGATGAAGCATTAAATCTGTGCTGTCGGAAGAACAGTGTGTGCTTTCTAGATGCAGGAAGGATCTCCTTTCTTTTTTTTTAATTCAGCACCAATTTTTCAA
Organism: Anseranas semipalmata; assembly: GCA_013399115.1. Taxonomy (NCBI): domain Eukaryota; kingdom Metazoa; phylum Chordata; class Aves; order Anseriformes; family Anseranatidae; genus Anseranas; species Anseranas semipalmata. Next base: position 65,139 of record VXAA01003842.1, on the reverse strand, counting down.
CCATGTCTTACCACTGATTCAAGCTAGCACATCAATGCTTCAAGCTACTGCTTCAAGACTGTCTCTGCAGAGTCTTGCTGGTCTTTCCACTGGCAAGCGTCTGGCTCTGGCAGTACAGAGTTCTCCCTTTGGCCCTGTTTATCCTCAGGACAAATGGGCCCAGTACCTCCAGATGCCCTGCTTGTGCAGTGATGCTATCAGGCCAAAAGGGGAGAATCAGGTCCGCAAAGCAGTCAGCTCCGACTTCCCCTGCTGCAGAGCTGGATGGGATTTACATGTTGCCTGAACTCAGGCTAAGAGGAGGCCACCTGCAGAAAACCAGGAGCTTGTCTGCCAGGTCCTAGGCCACAATTCAATACAGAATGCAAACCAAATTTATCTGGTAGCAGTGTGGATTTTTCCTGGCAATCTGGTGTTGAATACCCTGATTTCTTTTTTCCTGACTGGTTCTCCCCGAGTTAATGTCAGCCCAGGTCCTCCAAGCTTGCAGGACACTTCAGCCTTCAGCTGCCCATGCAGCATCAAGCCCTCAGATCTCCTTTCAGCAGCGCCTTTCCCCCCACAGCAACTCCTGTGAGCTGAACCCCATGCGTGTGGGAGCACATGCATGGGACAGAGGTGTGCAGCGCTTGGATGGTGCAGTCCAACAGCTGAAGTCATGCTTGTGGTATCGCAAATATGAGAGACAAAAACTGTTTAAAGGGTTTCCAAGTCAAACACTCGAGCACATTTTGTTGCCTTTGAAATACAGCTGGCTGAAAACTCCTGACACTGTGATCTATTAGGCTGTGGAATAGTTTCCCCAGGGAAGTGTTGGAAGGGCTATCATTTGAGTCATTTAGTGCTGAGGAGAAAATACTATAGGGAACAATCCCTCATTAGCAGAACTAATGGATCTTTCTGTTTCGAATTCTAGTGCTTCTACAAAAAAAAAAAAAAACATTGACATCTTCTTGTTCTTCCATATGCTTGAATTGGCAGGGCTGTGGGGCCTTTGGCTACATTTTTTAGCTTGTGTTTATAAGGCACATGAATTTATCAAAGTGGGGGGGAGTTTCATGTGTCAGACAAAGTGTGTAGTGTCAAGAGCAATCTGAAGAAAATAGAGGGATAAATGAAATGCACATACGTTATTTTCTAAAAACAGGGAGAAATGTAGATCCTTCTTGAGAAGCTCTGTCTCTGAGCAAGCTTCAGGAAATGCAGACAAGCCAGGCACAGGCAGCTGAGCTGAATGTCGAGCTCCCTAGCCACTGGTGGATAGCAGCTCGCTGGGCTGCTTCCAGTACATCTCGTCTGCTTTTTGGACTTGCTCCTGGGGTGACACAATTAGGTCCTGTGTTGCCCTCGGAGCAAGTGTGATGTGTCCTTTTGGTCATCTGTTCTTTCAGATCCATCATTCTCATGCACTGGATGTGAAAGCATCCCAGCTCTGGTCCTCTGGCACCGGGTGTGGGAATTTTGAGCGGACTTGGGTGGTTTTGAAGCCACGGCGGCCACTTCTTGGATGACAATTGCTTCCCTCTCTTGCAATCTTCCAGTGTAACCTTGGAGATGTCACTCAGGTCTTTGAGATGGCTTATGATAAGGTGTAAGATAGCAGCTCTAAAGGTTGGTTCACTGCCTACTGTTCTGGTGGGCTGGATCATCACTGGCTATCTTATCAATGGAGAACATGGAAGCTGCCTCCCCAGGCCTTATTATTAAGACCTACCAGGAGCGTTGTGGCCTACTTTCTCCTCTTGTCTGCATAGATTAGCTATGATGTGGTCACTTCAGAGAGAACTGAGTCGCTTATTGATTCTATGACTGCAGCTGCCATAGGGTCACTGGTGACAGTCTGGCTTCTCAGAGGAGTGGAGGTTATACTGACATAATTCCAGAATTTGTAGTGGATTTGGTTAGGAGCTATTCTTTGGGTGAAATAGCCTTGGCTTCCAATGTTTTGAATATTTTCCAGCGGTGATGATTTTCCCTTCTGTGCTTCTTTTTTTAACGTTAAATTTTCCAAGTGGACAATCCCAAAGGTGGCCAGCTTAATGGGGGGAAAAAGAAGAGAGTCATAGAGATATTTTAAATGCGATGAGAATTTTGTGCCAAAAAGTGTCTTTTCCATATTTACAAGCCCCTGTCATCCCCTCTCCCTCCGCCTCCTCCTGCTTAAAAGGAAACTCCATTACAAAGGCAGGAAAGAACATCAAACAAACCTCGCTTGGCAGCCATGTCTATATGTGAAATTACTGTCAGAGTACAAAGAGAGACTCAAGATTTAGAAGGTAGCATGTGACAAGAGAATGCTGTCCTTCGCAATGTCTTTACCTTTTGTTGGTGAGAACTGGGAAGGGATTGTTGGTGTTTTTTGTTTTTAGAAAAATCTTGCCAATTATAGAAATCCAAAGACACAAATCACTGCAGAACCTTGTGGGCTGTTTTGCTTGTTGTAAGCCATAGCTCTGAACGCAGCGGCCATGACTTCGGCGAGATTTGTGTGCAGGCATGTGTTCACCCTTAGTTCTGTCCCCTGGGGACATGGGTGCGTGTTTGGGCTGCCCAAGCAGCAGCCGTTGGGTATGGCCACGCAAACCCTTGGTGGAGCCACTTCACTCTGCTGGAAGCTGGCTGAGCGCGCTCAGCTCGCCTTGGTTATGAGGTAAAATGTGTTTAGCTGAAGCAACCATGCATGCTTTATGTATAGCCTTTGCTACGGTTTAAGCAAATGTGTTTTATTTCACTACTGAGGCAAGTTATGAGCTTGTAGTTTTTCCAGCTCAGTGAATGGAAAATAATTCACGCACTAACAGAGCTTCTTTGGGGCTGTCCCATGTCTTGAAGTAGCTTATGCCTCATCTGTATTGGAGACCATCTTTGTCAGCTCTATTCTTACCCATGTGTTGGTAATCCTACCTTTACACCAAAATTTTCCACTGTCCCTACATGCCTGTGCCATAGGAGAACAGGGCAGTGAAAGCAGAGGAGCAACACAGGCTGCTGATACCCCAGCCCTGATCCCCTCTGCACCGATGCATGGGGCAGGAGGTTGCAACCTTCTGTTCTCCCCAGCCTTGTCTGCTTGGGCTTTGCTCATAAGTTCGTATTCAGGTGTTGTCACAGCATTTGTAACTGAGGAAAATACCAAACCACAGGGCTGGCTATCTCATTTGGGTTTCCTGTGGTGGAAGGAATTATCTGCCCTGATGCTCCCATACCCTGCGGTCCCCAGTGAAAGCTAAGCTGAGACCAACTCCTAGCCCTAACCATGTTTTTCTGCTTAAGTTTTAAATAATTTTTAAATAATAAATAAATAGTTTTAAATAAAATGTCTGAATTTTGCATCTGGCTCTTGCCCTGGGTGGTACCATAGTCCATGTTTTTGAGGATCTTGTGGTCCTACCTGCAGAAATTCAACAGGAGAAGCTGATTCCTACTTTGGCTGTTAAGGTGTAAGAGTCTCTCCCTTGTTTTTTGAATGAGGAAGAGTTAATACAAGAGATTTTTAACCACTCTGTCCTGAGAGCTATTGAACTCATCTGTAATTAAAACGTGAATTTAATTTTTCAAGGAGGAGAACCTTTCTTTTTTAGCTGTTGTCAAAGTGCTTGCACTACAAGGTCTTTCCCCCTTTATTTTAAGGGACAGAGGTATTTTTTGCTTTTTTTTATATGGACTGGATTGAGAGCTACAGGTGACATTTGACCTCAGGCCAGACATTCAGAAGCACTGCACTGGCAGTGTCTTATAGGGAAAAATAACACCTCTTCCTCCTCCTTTGAGAACAATAAAATTGGGCCTTTTTCATTTTTTCTTGTAGGAGCAGAGCCTTTCTGAAAATCTGACTAGGGAGGCATGTGTGCATGCCTAGTTTACAGCTCGCTTTCCAGTCTCATCAGAAGTTTCCTTGAATGAGGTGCAAAAAGTGGCTGAAAGCAGGGGGAAGGGAGAAAAACCCTCTTCTGTGCGCACACACACACATGATGGAGACACTGGTTAGCAACATAAACAAAAGGTGGGTGGTAACCCCCGAGCTTTTTTTTTGACAGCCAGTGGTGGCAGTGATGAATTTGTGAAGTTATCTAATTTTCCACTGTTTTAATTAGAGGCCTGGGCTATGAGACCTAACAGCTGGGTTCTTTGTACTGCTTTCTGTTGCCTGACAGAGAAAAATTTCTACTGTATCTTCAGCCAAGCTTTCAGTCTGACCTGAGCAGATGAAACTTCTGGGACTCATAAACTGTGGTTTCTGGGCAGATTGCTTTTTGAACTGCTCCTTAGCTATCCTAACATGCAAAGAACACAAAGGCTTGCAAAGTGAACTCCCTTTGTACTTTAAAGCTAATGGTGATGCTCATTAAAGAGGTAGGAGGAGAGCGGGAGGGGAGGGAGGAACTCTCCCTGGCATATTAGAGGACTTATCAAGTGTAAAGCTTCTCCTCATCAGACACAGCGGAGCTGGGGCCAGTTGGGAAGCTGTACTGCTCGAGCCCTTGGAAGACAATGGCTTTGGTTGCAAAGCATGATCAGTTGAGCGGCTTAATTTATTACTTGGTTCCTGCCAAGTGATTTTTAAAGCTTTACATTAGACTGAATGTGCATCACAGTTCATCACCCCTCTGTTTCTCAAGGCATGCACTATAACCACTTTCTTTCACTAGAATCCAGAAGGAAAAATGTCAAGAGGAATTTTTAGACCTGAATTCAGCTAAGTCCTTGCTTAAATCCCATTGGAGTCAAAGGAATTAAGCAAGGCTTTGACTTAAAGCACGTACTTAATTGCTTTGCTGAACCAGAGCCCATATTCTGATTCCTTCCTCAGGAGCACTTCATACTCAGAATGTGTTTTCATCCTATAAAAGGCCATTGCTCCCTCTTTCCCCACCTGCACAACTATGGCAAACTTCCTCGGGGCTGTTCTGCTGTAGGAGTTAAGGGACTCGGTGATGACAAGCGTACTCCTAAGCCAATGCAATTTCAGTAAACCAGAAAGCCATATGATTTGCAATAAACTTAATAAAAATAGCTTTTCTGTAGAGGCAATTGAGTAATGACCTATCACTCAAGCAGTTGTGAAAGAAGAGCCCCTTACAGCACATAGGTGAAGAATGGTGCTCTTAATAGCCACAATTTCAGTCCTGGTTTGGGCAAAAATTTAAGGCATGTCCACATACTGCTGCAGACGAATTGTGCAGCCCAGGGAGGGATCTGAGGCTTTTCATCATCCACCTCAGGGATGGGACCATCATCTGCTGCAGCCTCCTTCCAGACCCCTGCATGCGCTGCCTCGTCACCAACGCCAGGAGCAGAGGTAGAGGGAGCAAGTGGCCAGTCCCTGCTCTGGTCCATAGGCAGGCTCCAAGACACCCACCCATGTAAACTTGGGAACTGGGAGATATTTCTGAGTTTCAAGCTTAGACATAACCCCTGAAAATAAAATGTCAACTTCATTTTTTTTCAGCCCCAGTGACTAAAGAAAAGGCAGACATTTATTTCCTTGTTCCTGAGTTTGAGAGTTGTCTAGTTTGTGCTCACCTCACTTCTGCAAAGGAAAAGGTGGCTCACTTCAAGAAGTGAGAAGTTTCTTTTTTCATGGCATTTCTTTTCCTTATTTTTTTCATTGTACTTTTCTAATTTTTCCTCATGGTATCTCATTTTCTTTCATGGTTGTCCTCCAGCAGCAAGTGTCATACTCTGTTCCCCTCCCTTGCCTTGGATGGAGGACTGCCTGATCCTCATGCAACCATGCTCCTTCACCCTTGGGACAGCAGCTCAGCCTTGCTTGTGCTGCTGAGAAATCTTGACCCAGGTCTCCTGTTCTTTCTCAAAATCCCATGCTTTGGAACTATCCTGAAGCTGTACTGCAGAACCTTGCTTGGAGATGAGCGGTTATGTATGCATGTGTGTTTAACCTTGTTGAACACTGGGGATTTTGTTCACAAATTACATTGGCTGTAATGTCTCTGCTGTATGCACAGAAGTGGGGGGGAAAATAGTATTGGAATAGGGACCAAAAATGGTAGTGAACCTGGTCAAAGACTGATGGAGCAAGGTTTCAGCCATAAATGTCCATTCAAAATATTTACAAAAGCATAACTTTTTCAAAGAAAATCCTGTTTTCCATTGTGATAGGGTGCAGGACTTGATGGCAATGTGGTCATGCTTCATTTTGATGTCATCGCACTGGCTTTCCCCCTAAGTTTGGATCCTGCTGTGTCAGATGGATTCATCACTGCAGTAGGGCATTTGGGGTCTGCTGATTCATTTTATCTGTAGTGCAGGAGGAGTGAGAACAGCGACCACGGTGCTCGTCTGTTGGGGGAATCCCTGCTTCGTGCAATGTGAGACTCCTTGCATGCACTCCTTCTCTTCATATGCAACAGGAGAGGATGGGGGAAAGCCTGCCATGACCTCCCCTTTAAATTGGTGGGTGGATCCCTCCCTTGAAAAAGAGGAGATACGGATTTCATCTCCATCCTGCTCAGAAAGGTCTCAGATCACATCTCCCACTTTTCTGGAAAAGTGCTGGCTTTACTGGGCAAAAGTTCTTTTCTGCACTCTTGTCCCTTTGGGTTTGTCCTGTGCAGTCCTAATGTGTTAGGTGTGGTCTGGGCACAGCTGTGCCCATCTGCAGGTTTGGGGTAGAAAGCAGGGATTTTTGCCTATACCGAGTATAATTAATGGGACAGTGCCAAGTGCATTTTAGTGTAGGCTGTTCTGTCGCCCCATGTGGAAACATCTGTACTTTTCTCTAGGATGAAGTGATGGCTGACGTTAAGCAGTTTCCAAGTCCCAGGTGCCGAAAGTCCAACTAAGATGGGATTTAAGCCAAATTCAGGTTGCATTCCAGTCTGTGATGAAAGGGAATTTCAAAATGTTTGAATTTCCTGCACAGCAGAAATTCCATTTCCCAATCTGCTCTAAATAATCATTTTAAGATGGACTCTAAATTGAGATTGTTTTAATGTGTCATCTTGGTTTTAATTGCTTATAGTCCTGAATAAATGTTATCAGACCATCAGAGTTTAAGGATGAAGCAAGAGCTGGGTAGTGATTCAGATGGAATCGCCTGCTGCCAAAGAGGAAGTCCTGGGACAGAGATGACTCCACTGCTAGAGCAAAAGACAAGACAGTGAACTCTCTGTTTACAGTGGGCCACTGAAAGAATGGGATAATTGCAATTATCAGAGTGAAACAGCATTTTAATGATTCTTTCATTTTAAAAATACATATGTAAATCTCAGACAGTGGAGAGATGCCAGTGTGCCCCAGCTGAGTGCTGGACCTATTATCTCCTTCAAAGGGCTGGAGGCTTTACCCGTAGCAGAAGTCAAACATCGGGACAAGCTGTGCTCCACTCAGTTAATGAATCGCAGCGCTGGGCATGCACAGACCACACCAGCAATCGGAGGAGAGACCCACAGCAACAGCAGGGAAGAATATATTTTGCTTTCATTATAGTAATCTCTGTCGACAGCTCTGGAAAGAGGAGGATGTGGAATTTTTTGTACAATATCCTGCATTTGTCTGTAGGAGTTTCACCTTGGGAGATGCTGACTGTGGGTGTTTCTCATCCACTGCAGTGGGTGGTAAACGTACTTCTGTTCCTCCTCCTTTTGTGTGTTTGCTACCCAGTTCTTACCAATTTACCTGCTTCCCCAGTTCAAGCAGTTTTCTCTCATCAGAATACATGTGGTCACTCTTCCCTGGGACATAAGTGATCCCACATTCCTCAAGTCAGTCCAAGATACTCAACTCCATGCTCTGAATAACATCTATTTAGAAATCAAACCTCCACTGAGCTGGACTTGGTTATAATTCCTCCCACAAAGCTACTGATGCTGAATTTCTGAAGAGGCCCAGGGAATTAGGAGCCAGCACCAGCTGGGTTAGGTGCTCTCTGGGACCTTTAAAGACCCTTGGTTGGACTTCATGAATCTAAATGTAGACAGAGGTATACAAATGATCAACAACGTGTTGAGAAATCAAGATGCTCTAAAGGATAAGACCTTCTCGTACATGGGTTTTGGCCAAATGCAGCCCTGTACTGTGAGTAACTGAACAGGAGCTGTGCTCTTAATGCCAAATTTATTAGTCTTTTTGTTTCAAGGTCTTCAGTAATTACCGTCATGTGACTGGGGTTCATGGAGTTAAGAATGTTACACGTCCTGCTATCTGGTGTGGGAGTTCTCATATACACAACCTAAAAATGCAGAGAAACCACAGATTTATGAGATCATGCTTTTTAAGTATGCCCTTGTCCAAGAAATAGTAGTTTCTAAATCACTAGCACTCTACATTCTTACCGACATATTGAATTTGCTTTCATGAAGTAGGCACTGGTCCATGATATTAATTGCCATATTAGTAAAATATATTTAGAGAGGACTGGAGATTTGCCATGTCACTTTCTAACTCCTTTTCTCTCCCCAGCTCGTGGAGGGGAGGAGGGGAGCTGCCGCCTGGATGCTTGCCAGGCCAAGAGGATGGCTTGACGCACATTGGATAGCATGAAAGCTCTCCTTATTGAAATATGCTAAATACACTTAAAATGGCTGGCTGAGCTCTAGTTTGCTCGTATCATCGATCATTAAAATCTCCCTCCCACGTTAAAGAATATCCCTCTGATTTCTTAGGCCCCAAAGGTGACTATGATCTAGTCTGATGGGTCCCAAGGAACAGATCTTCACATCAATTGGTCACAGCTCCTCTGAGCTTAATGCTGTGCGGTTTGCAGCTGCTGAGCATCCTAACTGAAGTATTTTGCAGTGGTAAAGGAAACTTTGCTAGGAAAAATGAAGTATATCCACCTATTAGTCACCAGCCCTGTTGGGCTAATGAAGGGCATTCCTCGTTAGTCCTGCAGTGCTAGGGACCTACAAAAAGTGTTGAGAGATGAAATTTAAATTCTTTGGTTTATCAAAGCTAAAAAGCTTGGCCACTGTTTGCAAAATATGCTTGTGTTCTTCCTGTGCATATTTTTCCTCAAAACGAGGCTTTCAAATGTGCAGTTTGACAGTGAAGATGAGATAAAAGATGCAAAAATACTTTCCACAGAGGGTCCTGCTACCTTTACTCAAGGTACAAATTGTCTGTTACAAAACTTCTTAGAAATCTTGATTGACCCTTACCAGCGGGGGCAAAGGAGTCTGCTCTAGCAGTGTTGGTCCTTGGGCACTCATATTTAATAGAGCACTTAAACACGGAAGGCCATTTGTATTCATTAGTGTGATTAAGCAACTGAGTGGGACCTAAACACATGTTTAAAGTCAGGCATGACTCTGGTGCTTTGTTATATTGTGGGCTATACTCATGTGGGTGATGTGTACAGATACTCTCTGTACTCCCCTGACTGCATTATTAATCTGATGCCCTTTCCCAGCGCTTGCTGATTCATTCCTTTCCTGTTTCTTCCTTGGGCTTGCTATGTGGAAAAGAAGAAGAGGAAAAAAGGAGAGAGGAAAAAAAAAATCTCCTATCCAGGAGATTAGCTCCTACAGAGGCTTATCCTTCAAGGAAGCGTTAAGCATTGAGTTTTATATGATGATAGGGTGGCTTGGATGACATAGGAATAACAGGCAGCAAAATTAGAAATGATTTCAGTGATGGTGACCTAATGTCAAAATATTGTGGGTGGAGCTCAGAGTGTAAATCTCCCTCACTGTTGCCCCAGTCCTGCCTTTCTGCTGCCCCTGCCGTGTTACCCCATCCCTTCCAGTTTTGTTGGCCATACCTGAGCCAGCAAACTGCTATTTGATGTTGTAGAGCTTCATTTTCATGAACCAGTTCATCGTGGTGTCAGATGGGCATGTAAGCTGGTCCTAGGAGTGAGCGCTGTGTCCTTGTACAGCCCTCTCATTACTAGGGTTCAGGTATTACTTCAGCTACAGTGGGTCATGCAATGAGTCCTAAGTTACTGGATGGTGCCTTCTGTTTAAGCAGATCAAATGGAATTGAAATTTTGCAGCAAGGCTCCTGGTAACCAGTTTTCACTGGTAGAACAGGCCCATCCACCTTTTTTTCTTTTGCTACAAGAAGTTGCAAAATACTTTAAAGTTTTAAATGTATGGAATTGATGACAACTGAATGTTTTTTAAGAAAAACTCAAATAGAGGTTGGGTGAGTGCTCGCTAACTACCTATTTGTCTCTTGGGTTTTTAGTTTCAAAATTCCTTTCCAAAATTGCCAAACATTTACAAACTTGATTTGAATTTTCTATTCAGGTTAATTCACAATTCTAAAGATCTTATTTCACCTGCCACTACATGTTCACTTCCATTTGTATTGTAGCCTTTCAATTGTCAAAAATATATATATATTGTTTCTGAAATTCTATGCATGAATGCACCACATGAACTTAAACATAGAAAGGGACATTGCTACCCATGCCTGGGCCTTTAGCAGAGAAACTCCCATTACTCCCTAGAAGAAACCCAGAACTAATTCCCTACGGTGTCTTTAGCCAAGACACATTTTCTGCCTATAGGACACCTGTCAAAGAGGAACAGACTTTCTATAAAATAAACAAAAATCGTTTGGTGAGCAAACTCAGGGAAGAGAAAAGAACCAGCCAAGTTCCGGATATCCTGGACAGCGGTTTCCATGCTTCCTTCAGCTGTCTTGAAGAAAAATGTCATCTCTTTCTAGCCAATTCTGGTTTTATTTTCAGCCTAAGGATCATGCTAGGAATAACTGGATAACATAGATGAAATTTTCTTTCTTGCCTAATGTAATCAAAGGCTTAGTGGACAAGGTAAATGATGGCATGAGCTATAATTAAATGTTCTAGGGCTCAAGGTATCTAACCGATCTGAAAAATGAGCTGAAACGTGTTGGGCGCTCAGAAGGCACAAGGGACCTGCACAGAGATGTTCCTTCTCTCGGCGATGGGCCAGAATCAGAAGGTCACATTCCGGCAGCCCTAAAATGTGGTGGTGCTCAGACCTGGCTGGCAGCTTTGGGCTTGCCCCGTGTCTCAGAGTTAGGGAAGGTGCTGGGGCTTCACCTCTGGAGCCATTGCAACAGGATGGACTATGTTCAGCTTCGTGCAGGGGCAAGCGCTGGGCCACAGCTGGGGAATCGACTGGTGGCTTGTGGGTTGGGATTGTGGCTGAGGAAAATCCTTGATGCCCAAGGCAGGGTTTTTGCTTCCTTTCGTTATGGCTGGCAGGGTGCTAACTAATGAGCTTTATGAAAACAAAGTGTGACCTTGCTGAACTTGCCCTTTTTAAAAAAAAAAAAAAAAAACAGCTGTGCAGTGCTAGAAATCTTTCTAATTACTTCTGATGCTGAGCATGTACATCCATGCTTCTTCAAAGACTGTTTGTGGTCTGTTCTGGGTTCCCTGGCCCTCATGTCTCAAATCCATATGCAAGATGAGACAGCAGATGGATGCAGGCAGGAAGGATAAATCTGTTGGGCATAATCTGTGTCTCTCTGCTTAGTCCCTACTTGGCTTTTCCTCCTTGACCTTGGTAGGCCTCTTTCCCTGCCCTGTGGTTGCTAAATAACACTCTCCCCTACAACTGTATAATAAAAAATAAATAATAATAAAAAAATAAAATAAAACAAAAAATCCCAGATTCACTGTTCCTAATTCAGTAGCTCAGATCAAATCAGGCAAAGAAATTGAAACAAAGACCAGAGCAGTTTAGCCAAAGCTGAATTGCCGCATGTTTCAATTTGCTACGATTTTCCTGCATGCGGCTCAGGAACCTCTGGGTGTTTTATTTGGTAAAGTGTGAAATTACATGAATGTTGGGAGGTGGAGGCCTTTCTATCTTAAGCAGATACTGTGTGACTGTTTATCCACAAGCTAAGAAAATGTTTTTGCAGTTGGCTGATGTTCAGTCCCATGAATAATATTTTGTAGAGGAGTTTGCTCTCTGATTAGCACAAAATGATCTGTGCATGTCTAGAAACAGCTTTATGGTTATTCTGCCTGAAAGCAGGGCAGGTTTTTGAAATCCCTCTTGTTCTTTGGAATATCTGTGTTTGCCTTGGCATCCAGGCAACGCAGAATGTAGGAACCCCACAGCGGAGGCTGGAAGGACAGGGGAAAAGTTGCTTTGTCCTGCGAGCGGAACGTGATCTCTGAATCAATTATCTCATTTCTTAGAATAACTGAAAAACATTTAATTACTCACGGTAGGGTGGAGCCACCGCTGCAGTCTGGCTTTCTTGCATTTGAGACCCATCAGCATTCAGCTTTTTCCCCCCTCTCAGAAAGGCTTGTTGCGTTCAAGCTACCTGAGCCTAATCCTGCTTTTACACTGGGGTAACTCATCATTCATTTCAGTGGCATTTCCTAGTGATTTATCAGGATTCAGCTTTGGAAGGGAGGATTTTCAGGTCCTGCTTTTCTCACCGTTGGAGACAGTACAGCCTTTATACATTTAAGATTGTTTACTCTTCTTGGACCCTTTAGAAATGGCTCCTGTACATCCAAGAGTCTTCAGGCCCCACAGTGAACATCACTGGGCGTAAGCACAGGTATGGATAGGACCATCACAGTACAAAGACTTCCTTCAATTTCATTCTCTTGTTCTTACATAGGGAGGAAACCTGAGACTCCCAAATCATCACTGGATTATTCCACCTATATAAAACCTACATAAAATTGGAGTAATGCATTGGTCAGCCCTCTGTTTCTTGTTTTTCCTATTTTCTTTGCCCTTGAAGGGCAGAATATTTCCAGCTTTTGAAACTGCTTTCTCCCCATCTTTTTTCGATTTTTGAAAGAGATCTTTACTGCTGCTCAGTGAAGCACAAATGCTTCGATGCTATGCTGAAACACGGGCTTGCGCTGGGTCTGAGATCATGTTATGCTTTGCTAGTGACTTTGTAGCCAGCTCTAGAGACTGAACAAAAACACGTGCTGGGCTGTGGGAAAACACTGTCAGGATAGAAGTCAGTAAGTGCATCCAGGCAACAGCACTGAAGGAAACCTCATGTGTAGGTTTTGTGATGTTACCCTTTATTTTCTTATAGCACTTTCCTCTCCTTCCACTCTCGCAGAACCAGGGAGCCTGTTCATAACATTTCTTGATTTGACATCCTTCTAGGATGAAAATGCTAACTTTGCTTTTTTTTTCCACTGAGTTAACACACTTCCTGTAATATTTCCCAGATTTTTTAAATATATTTTTCATATCTCCTAGTTTATACTCTAGCTGGAGGAAGTCGCACTATTGCAACTACTAACCACTGGAATCGAAGGGACCTGGTGACAGCACAACCGAGAAGCTATAGACACAGGTTTTGTGATGGAACCTGAAGAACCATTGAGGGAACCTAAAGAACATCAAGAGATCTCAGCCTGTGAGTGACTATTTCAAGCTTTCTGCCTGTCTTCACTGTTTGCAGTGACAGGGCTGCATAACTTATATTTTTAGAGAATTGAGTCCTTTTCTTTCACGGTCAGATAAGAATGCTAGCAAATCAGCAGATCCAACACTCACCTATGGCAGCTGGAGTCCAAAGCAGGTCACAGCTTTTCAGATGCCTGTTGATAAATAAGTGTTTTGGTAGTCTGCTTCCTCTCCCTATGTGAAGATAAAATCACTGGAGAAAATGGAATGACTGAGTAGCACAGAGAAAAGACTTCAGAAGCAGTGACTTGGGGACAGGCTTTAGAGGGCTTGTTCTTCAGTGCTGTCTTGAGAGCTAACATATATCAGATGGAGATGGCAAAGTCACTATGCTCTTTTGACCAGATTTCTCTGAATTTTAGTTTGACCAACCAAGAAAGCGGTATGCAGGGGGAGACAGTACAACAAAGTGAGTTAAAATGCCTCTCACTGTGCTGAAGTTGTGGGGAGTTTCCCAGCTGAAATTACTCATTAGATCTGGGAGATGTTTATGCCCATGGAGGCCACCTTTGCACAGCAGTTAGCATCTCTCCCTAATGACAAGAACACTCAAAATGTCCCTGCCAAGACTCCTATATTATGTGTATGTCATCATTTGGAAAACACTTCATTGTCTGGAGGTATTTTTTCCCTGTGCCAATGGACATGTTTACAACGCCCCCGTTTTATTTATTTATTTATTTTTGCAAGCAGCATACAAACTTTGGCTTGGGAAAATATTTGTAGAAACTTTGGCAAGGGGAGCCTTAGCTTTGCCCTGTGCTTCCTGCAGGTCCATGGGGAGCCCGGCCTCCTGAACAATGGGCTCCGGCGCTCAGCCCTCAATGGCTTGACCTTTCCACGCTTCGGTTGCAAATCACTGTGTACACACACATCAGCTGTACTTTCTCAGCCCCAATTGTTTGAAACTGCCTAAAAACTTCCTATGGAGCAAACGGATTAAAATGACCACATCGTTTTCCCTCCCCCAACTGTTTGGTACCTACACAACAACTCAATTAGTACAATTTGTAAAAATTCCTACAATAGTGGTACTTTGTTATTTCCTACTCACACACCTGATAATATTGCACCCTATGATCACTGGGAAAAACCTGCTACTGCCTCTGGTCTCTGCAGGGCAGTGCACAAATTAACTCTGGAAAAGGAGCTGTGGCAGCACTTTGGGTTGCAGCTAAGCATGTTGCGTTCTCCTTGCTTCCTCTGTGACTTTGTCACGTCTGGACACCAGAAAGCCCCCAGATGCTTACAGCTGAGTCTGGATGCGTGACTGTGCAAGAGCTCTGCATCTGTTTTGGTGCAAAGTGAAACAGTCCTTTTTTTTTTTTCTTTTTTTGCATGGAAAGAGATAACGTCTTCAGTTGCACCAGCCCTGGTGCAGGTAGAGCATGTGAGATGGTGCCCTGCAGGATGTGCCCAGTGGTGTCCCGTGCTCAATGGTTACTGAACTGGGATGACGCGAGTGCTGCTGAGCCAAGAGCATCTGTCAGGCTGGGAAAGCAGCAGACAGGTTGTCATGGGTGATTCACTTTGGTTCCAGTGGATTTTTAAGGCTGATAAATCTAAACATTACAGGAGGACAGAAAGCTTCTTTAAACCAACAAAAGCTGATAATGTTTGAGCTCATTAAGACTGCTAATTGGACCGAACAGAGAAAGTCTTGGAGGTGAGACAGAGACCTGAAATGGTCATTTAAGGATGGTAAATAAACAAAAGAGAGGTGATGGGAACCAAGGAAGAGGATCAGAGCGAGCAGGAAGGGAGCACCAGCACCGGGAATGTGTTGCCTGGCTTTGGTCACCAGAAGTTTCAGGACCTCTTTGGCCTGGGCTCACCCTCTGGATGTGCTCTTTCTCCCTGACAGCAAAGGGATCTAGTTTGAGCTTTTGAGTTGAGTTTTGAGCTTTGCTCAAAGAAGAACACTGGAGCCTTCTATCTGCCTGGTGCTGTTTGCCTTGCCCCTGTTTCAGCATTGCTCCCCACCAGAGCTTTTCAGAGGAAATCAGTTCTCTCCATCTTACAGAGGTGCGCAATTAACTTGCTCATTGCTGGGGAAAAGGAGGATGTTACAGCTGAACACCCTAAGTCCCAATCCAGCCACTGAGAAATCCCCATCTCCCTCCCCAGGAGAGGCCCAGGTAAATTAGCTGTAGCTCCTCTAGATTAATTAGTGTCTGACGTTGCTTCACTGGAGACCCATAGGGTTGTAGGAAAACAAAAAAGATGATAGAATTGGCTCTGTGTTGTACAAACTTCTTTGAGGCTGGATCTTTCTATAGGAGCATCCTCATCATGTCCTCTAGGAGAAGCACTGCCACCCCAAAGCAGCCTGGCGTACCTGGCTGTGCTGTTCTGAACCCAGAGGATGGTTTTGTTCTTGTTTTCTCTCCTGTGGCAGAGGCTTTGGGCAGGTCCTGATCCCTGTCCCTCTCCTGGCTTGTGTATGCACTTAAATTGAACATTGAGATGTCACTTGAGCAACTGGGTGAATGCTTCTTTAGGCGGAAGCAGGTAGAGACATCGGTGTATTTGTGCTTTGCAGAGTCTGAGCTAGGCTGTTTGCTCCAGAGCGGACCTCTTTGGCAGCCTCTTGTGGTTTGGTCCATTTTCTCTTTGCAATAAGAAAAGGAAAAAAGAAAAAGAAAAACCTGCCTGTCCTCTGCAAGATTAAAAGCAGAAGGCTGAAACTGTGTATGAAAAACTGGGAGAACTTCCTCTGAAAATCACAGGCTGAGGTCCTGTGAAAAGTGATGCCATCTGCCAGGCTGAACCAGTCCAGCAGTGGCCAACCTGCAGCTCCCGGTCCCCGTGCCAGCTCCCCGGCTCTCAGCAGCAGGAAGCCGTCAGGAGCTGCTGGCTCGGACGTCTCTGGGTCACCCTGGGATCCATCTGCATGATCAGCTCGGCCTCATCCTGCCCAAGAGCACTGGAGCCCCTGGGGAGCTGCTGGAACTTCCTCTGGGTGCCCATCTTCCTCAGCTTTCCAAAATAGGTGCTAAATCTTGGTCAGATGAAGCAGTGCACGTGGTCTGCGGCACTGGGCAGGTTGGGTAATCCCTGCTCCTGCGTCCCCAGGCTGTTCTTCAGCTTTGTGTACACTGCAGGGATCCACCCGCTGAGATGCCCTGTGGATCCCCTCCTACCTCAACAAAACAGCTCTCCTGACATATGCTTTGAGCAGTGATTTTTTTTTTTTAAGAATACTGGGATTATCAAGGTTTGGATTAGCGAGCAATTTCCTGAGTTTCTCAACATCATAAATGAGGTCAAAAAGGTCTTTTTGAATGGAACCCATTAATCTCCTTGTTGTTAGCAAGGAAACGTTGAAAAGTGCAGGTGTTAACAGTCGCTGTGTTATTTTTGGGAGAATGTGAACTGAAACACTCACAGGAAGCATAGTATTCCCCTGCCAGCATCCTGGAGTATTATTTTAGGCAGCAGAACTAAGGGTTATGTGCAGGATTATGCTTTCATCACACCTTTAGGGCTAGAGCACTTCGTGTGCAAGAATTTTGCCTGGAGCATTTCTCTTCTGTCTCTTTTGTTTTTGAAAATTAAAATAATCCCTGTGGTCCCCATCCACCAGCAGTGTTACGATGTAACTCCTGGGTAAAAGCAGGACAGAAGCCGATCGCAAGCAGAGCAGCATCCCCTCTGCCATCCGAAGGGACTGTTTCAGCTTGCTCTGCAGTGTAGCAAAGTGGGGGTATTCGTTCCTCTCGCTGCTCTTTGAAAGGCTTCTTCAGCAAAGCCTTTTTACAAATATTCAACTGGGAAAGAGCCCAGGTAGGATCCTTCAGCTCTGGTTCCGATACCCAGCCTGTCTGCTGACCTGGGACCAGACTCTGGCATGGGTGAAATAAATGAATGGGATGGAATCGGGCACGTGTGGAGGTGAAGCGACGGGGTGAGCATCACAGGGCTTTAGTAGCAGAGCAAATCTGAACTGGGCAGAGCTGCAGCCACCAGGCTGCTGCCTCCAGCCACAGGCACTTCCCCTCGTTGAACTCCCAAGCCTGTGCCTCAAGCCAGATCCATGCTCGTATAGCAGCGATGCGGGCGTGTGTTTCAGGCACATATGTTTACCAGTTGAAAGGTTTCCAAAACATGAGAACTTCTGTGTGCAATGGACAGAGCTGTAACATATTCTGATGGCAAAGAAAACAGGGAGAGGGAATAAAACAGGAGGAAATATTCAAATTAATTGTAAGGTTAAGGGTTGCTGCTGGAGCACGGTTTACCAAGCACTGATGCCTTAATATAATATGGCTGTGGAATTGCTTGTTCTCCCAAAGAATGACCTTATGTGGATGCCTCTGCATAGCCAGATGCAGTTAACAAAGCCACATCACAGGGTAAATGTCAGGCAGCATTGGTGGCTGAGTGAATGTGCTGGCTGGAGGAACTTTTCCCAGTGACATGAGATAGTTACAAAAAGAAACAGCTCCACAGAGATTTGTAGGGAAGCCATCCAGGATCCCTCAAGAAATTAATGACCCTCAAAGATGAAGGGCTTGATGTTCCTCTCTGATAGAAAAGTGCTGAGCAGAGGAGCAAAGTCACCCCAAGCCTTTCCATTTATTAGTTTTGGTTTGTGCTCTCCTTTTTAAAGAGCAGTTACTGGAGTACGTCAGCTCTCCAGTACGTCAGCCAGTAGAGCTGGTAAGCGAAGGCCAACCGTGACCTGAGTTTTTCCCATCAGCTGGTTAAAATCAGGTATATAATCAAAGAAAAATCTCATTGAATATGTAAGGTATTCATTTCCAACCTGTCCTGCACTGCTGCTCTTGTGGGCCTGGCAGTTTTCTTCTGAATATCTAGGATGTGAGATGGGTTAGTCATCTCCAGGCACTCTTCCAAGGAACTCTTTATCGGCTACAAGTTTCAGGGGTGGTGGAGGTTGGACTAACAAAGGAGGCTCAGCTTTTAAACACTGCAGAAATGTTCTTGGCCATGCAAAGTGTGCGTGCTGGAGGCCTGCTCCAGCAGCGCCTATGGACTTCAGTTTGGTGATGGGATGTCTGTGTGGTTACCGTGTCTGCAAATATACAGCTATATGAGTATGTAGGTTAGCATTGCCTCAATAATTACCAAATTTGTGCCCAGTTACTGTAATTATGTGACTAATTAGGTGTATAATAGGACTCTCTGGGTTTTACTGCTGACTTAGAAATGCTGGAAAAAAGCTAGGTTTTTGCAGGTATATTTATCAAATAGCAAATAAGGGCCCTGGGAAGCTCTCAAGAATGTAATGATGGCAACTGTATAACAATCCAAACTGAACATTTTCCTCAGATGGTAGGCCAAGAGTGACTCAAACTTTTCAACCCTCCTTTATTTAGCATGTTAAATGTTGTTTCCCAAGGTGATGAAGAATTTAGCAGAGCAAACTGATGGGCAACCATCCTAGCCCACCGGCACTCTCATGTTTCTGATAGGGAACCTAGTGACTGCTGGCCACTAAAAGGCACAGGGAGTATAACTTTCCAGCAACCAAAGTCATAAATACTTGCTTTCACCTTAAACAGGATTAACAAAGATACTCCCTTCTCTTAAATGCACTAATTTAAAATAATGCGCTAACTCCCCGGCACATATATTTTTTTTTACCTGACATCTGTTCAAACATCTGCTCAGCAGGACAAGAATGAATCATATTACTCTGATTATATTTGCTTAATTCTACCATGTAGCCTTTGATCCACATCAGGTCGACATGCCTAGCCAGATACCGCGAAAACCAAACTTCAATCTGTGTGTTATTGTGCTGAACAATTACAATAAAAGGCCCAGATCTTGATTGCTGGCTATATCGACACAGCAAGGAGAGAAGCCATTTCTTGTTCGCAGTTGCTGTTTCCAAATAGACTGCGTCTGTCGGGGGAAAGCTTTTATGTCTTGCTGCTCGGGTTTACCCCCGTGAAGGGTAGTCTGTAGCAGGCTGTCGATCTCCTCTCGAGGAGGAGAGCTCATCCCTGCTCCCACAATGCGTAAGGCTTTGCTGGACCTGTGCACCATTTCCCAGTGCTCCTCAATGTTTCACGTCCATACTGGGCTCCCCTAGGGCTGCTCCTTCATCAGTTGTTCCAAAATCCTTATTAAGGCTTTGGAAGGGGAAATCTTCTTTTCCTCATTACATCATTCCGAAAGGGATGCTGCAGTAAGAGGAGGATCACAAGCAATTTGATTTTTTCCTGTGTGTACCATAACCTTTGGCATCCCGTCTAAATGAGCTCTACACACATGCGTGACAACTCTCCTCTGCTGCTATATAGGATTTCCAGTGTGTGCCCTTTCCAAAGTGCTGTTTAGAATAATCCCCTAGATATGTGACTCAGAAGATTTCTTTTGATTAAGAAATAAAAGGAGGAAGAAAGAAGAATTAAAAATCACCTAAGCCGAATGATTCCATTCCATGGTTTTAATTAGGTGGTTGGGAGCATACCAAAATCAAGTTACCGCACATTTGGAAGCATCTCAGGCAGCCGTACAAATTACTTAGTTAAAACTAAAAGCTTCAGAAATCCCATGGATTATGCGAAGGCCCAGCTAAATCTTCATGGGACAAGTCAGAAGAGGAAAAGCTGTTTTTATTTACGTTTGTTAAAGTGCTCATCGTTGTAGAATATACAGTGCAGCAAGATGATAGTCTTTTCATATATTATTTTTCAAATGTGTGTACACAGACTTTTTTCCTAAGATGGCATCAAAACTTTCAGAGTCGTAGACAGTAAAAAAGAAGAGCTTTAGAGCTGGAAAAGGAAGCTGGAAGGGCCAAGACGAGCTCTCTCTATCCAGTACATCTTGGTTGCTTTCTCCCAGAGTTTCCTGTGATGTGTTGTGGCAGACTGGAGAGCTTCCCACACTGATATTGTTCATGGAAAAAGTTGTCTGCTCCTTAACTCGGAGACAATTAACGAAAGGGCTGGTGTAGATTTAACAAAGGCATATTATGGAGAGACATCAGACTCATTTCTATGCAGCAAATGCATCTAATAGGTTGGAATACACGGAAAGGGCTGTTGTAAAGTTAATCCAGTAAAGGGCCTAAAGCATTTCTGGGATGTCTGTAGATATGCAGGATTTTCTTGGCAGTTGACAAGAGTCACTTCTAGCTCCATAGGTAAAATGGCACATGGGTGGGAATGCATGCAAATGGAAACACTTCGGGTTAGGGTGGCATCCAGGAGGGGTCCTCTAACAGACATCGGAAGGGGCTTGGTGTCAAGTGTATGCAATACCAAGTGATGGCAGCAGATGAGCCCAGAGGATGGATCTGAAAGCTTTTTTTGATGTCAGCTGAGCTTTGCAGGGTTGCTCATAACTGAGGATTTTTTTTTCTTTTTTTCCCATTTTTGTTACACATATTTCTGGGGATGGTTTCACTCTTTCAAAAGCTCAATCCCAAGATGGTTAAAACATGAAAATAAAGGACAGAGAAAGCCAAAATAAAGAAGAGAAATTGTGCTGCAGAAATTGTTTGGGCATCCCATTTTTCTCCACCAATAAAAAGGAGGAAAGAAATAAAAATACAAATCTGTGCCCAGGAAAAGCAAAAGACTTCTCCCAAATGTCTTTGGTTAGCCAAAGCCTTGCTGTCTTGGAAAGGGGAAAATATGTGCTGAATAGCTTCCAGCTCCTTTTAATTGGGCTATTGCTTGCTGATGTTCCTTCAAGGTTTATGTCAGGGTCACCTAGAGCAGGCAGATGAGTAGCCTTTTGTAGCACCAGCATGAGGCCAAGGTAAATAGCAATGAACATTATTGCTGCTTTGTTTTTTTCTCCTTCCCCCTTCCAGCCGTAACACACGAGGGAGCCCAGCGCTGTTCGAGGAGGGAAGGGGGAGCGGAGGATGGGCCTGATGCCCGCCCGAGGCGTTGCACGGTTTCTTCATCTTGACGTGTTTGGGTGTCTTCTCAAGCCAAGTTTCCTTGTTTTTGTCCTGCTCCCCTCCTCCTTTCCTGGTAAGGTTCACAAAAAAAAAAAGCTGTTTATAGTGCCTAAGATGCCTCGTAAATAAGCCAGGAGGTCTGCAGGAATTTACTGCAGCTCTGCCAGTACCTGCCAGCCTCTCGTGTTTAGACGTGGGTGTCCTTTGAAGGGAGTTTTGGTTCCTTTCAGGCACAGGGTGTGTTTGGAGGAACCCCAAGCAAAGTTTGGGTGCTGGAGGCTTGGAGCCCGATGCCTCCAGGTTTTTGGAACCCACCTGGCTGGTTCCTCCCAGCCGCCCTCTCCCCACTTTCCTGATTTGAGATTCATTTTCCGCAACACACTGAATCCCTTGGGTCGGGAGCATTTTGCTGCTGTTTGACCCACAAATACAGATGGGATCAATAGGGATCCTCATTCCTTGACTGAAACGTGCACCTGAACCTGGTGGTTTGCTTCCCAGTCTCTTTGTGCTTGTGGAAGCTGGGCGCGGCTGTGCTGTGCCATTAGCTGTTTGCAAATCAGAGCCTGCCTCTGGGCTTTATCATCTTATGAATATTGAGATTCCTATGCCAAAACAGTTGTGATAGTCGCAGAGTAATTCATCTTGGAAGGGACTTCTGGAGATCCTCTGGTGCCAGTCGAAGCAGGATCAGCTCTAAAGCTACACAAGGTTGCTCAGCTCCCCCTGATTTCTTGTAGGCAGGCATCGCACTGGAAAGCCTTCTGCAAGAGCTGGCAGTACCCAGCTGCTTTCTGGCAGAAAGACTGAGCACCTGAAGCGTCCCCAGGGGCCAGGTGGCTTCCTCGGTGTCCCCTCCCCTCCCCCCAAGTGACGTCTCCAGGCTTGGCTGGCAGTAGCTCAGCAGAAGGGCCCGGTGGATTGAAGCTTTCCTTCCTGGTTCCAAAGAGTAACACTCATAACACCTTGCCCTGCTCAGGGGGAGGGAAAACTATTAAATATTAATGAAAAGCAAAGATCAGTTGGATGGTTACATCATCCAAAATCAAAGCAGGTGCAAAGGGGTGACAGTTTCTTGTTTGCCTGCTGGCCAATTCTGTTCTTCAGGATTTCAATTACAAACCTCAATGTCTGGAGGTGGCAGGAAAGGCTTAAACTGTTCCATGCAGAACTGCAGCTCAGATGGAAGAAAATGTATTTATTTTTCCTGATGAGGATGGGGTCACGGTGATTTCTCCTCGCTGGGTTCCTCGCCATGAACGCGCTACAGGGGGAAGTGCGGGCTCTTGTTGGGCTTCCAGAGAATTTACTTTGAAACCTTTTGCAGTGCCTCTGAAAGTAAGAAAAATGTTCCCATTCATTAGTGCTCTGGTGCAAGAGGGAGGGAGAGGAGAAGGAAAGTACATGGTGAACTAGAATAAATGCAGCATTGCTGGGATTAAAGGTAGAGAAAAGGCAGGGGGAACCATCATTTTTCATGGGGAAAGAAAAGAATTAAACTTTTAAAGGAATGGCTTTGCCAGAGCACAGTGCAGGCTTCTTATTTTTATTATTCTAACTGTTGTGAGTTAAAAGTGATCTTCTAAGATTAATTCTAGGCTGTGGGTTTGGATTCCTAGCTGATAGCTGTCCACCTCTGAAACATACGAAAAGCAGACCAGAGCAAGCCTCTACCCACGTGCGGACCAGTCTGTGCAACTTCAGCAAGGCAGGGGATGTGATGCCCATGTTTTTTGCTGCTTCTCTGTCCCCCAAAATGCTCTGTCCAGGCTCGAGGAGTAAGTTCCTGTCCTGATAATGAAAATAATAATTCAGCCAGCTCAACCAAGTTTTCTCTTACCTACAGGAGTTCTCTGCTGGGCATATGTGATGGCTCCAGTTTTTGTCATGGTGTAAAGGAGCCGCCAGCTTTTCGTGTGTGAATAGGAGGAGTGAAGAAACAACCAGAAAAAGTGATAGGTTCAGAGGCGGGTTTTGGGGTGGTGCAGCCATGGATATGCTGCAGTGTCGCCTCTGCAGCCTCCTCTGTGCATCCTTGTCACCTTGTCCTTCCTTGAGGAAGGAAGCCAGGAGATCAACCAGCCTCAGACCACACTTGGCTCAGCCCATCTGCCTCAGGGGGTGCCTGGCAAAGGCAGCAGCAAAATGAGTTTTCTCAGCTTGCCAGCAAAAGGAAATCCGTTATCACGTTCCTCATAGCCATAATTAAGCCAAGGTGAAAAGGCACCACTGGGGCTGCTGGTGTTGGAGTTACTAGGGGCCTGATTAAATGTCGTTATTAAATTCCCGTTTAACCTGCACATAGAGGAAGAGGAAAGTTTCTGTGTGCAGAAATGTGATTTGCCCCTCATAAGCTGAGCTTAGCATTCATTCTACCATCTGCAAAGACCTAATTTTGCATACACATGTACACACATGTATATATATGTCTTTAAAACATACAAAGAAACTTTCCTGTTTTTCTGGGCATTGGCATTTGCAGGAAATGTATTACCACATGATTTTTTATTATTATTATCTTTATTTTACTTTTCCAGGCCTGCAAACACTTAGATGCTGATGCAGAGCCCTCTCTTTACAAATGTATATGTATTCCCATCCATTTTTACCCATGTTGTTCAACGTACATTATATCAATAGAAAGTAATTCAAGATGGAAGTGACAGGTCCTGGCAGTAAGATCTCCTCAACTGAGCAGCTTCTTGCCTTCATTTTGCTTTCAACAAGCTTATAAATCGTTAGAGGAATCAAAGCAGAAATTTCCAAGAAAAAAAAAGAATTAATCTCTCATAATAAACATGCCATTATTCTGAGCCCTCATAAGGACTGAGGCATCAAAGAGGCTTTTTATTTAAACTTGAAAAGAAAATCGCAGGGAGATGGAGATCCAACACCCAATCCCGAGGTCTTCTCTGCTGTGTGGGCCCCCATCCAGCTGAAATTTTGTCAGCAGCAGTTTTTCCATTGGGTTGTGTCCTGCAGGGATAGCTTTACTGAAAATAACAGCAATTTGTACGAGCATACCTTGTGTCTACATGAACCACCCAGCTGGACGAGGCAAAGCCCTGAGGCCATGCTATATCATATCTACCTGTGGTGACTGATAGCTGTCACTCAGAGCCAGTATCTTCTTCATTTAGGACTGGAGAGGTGATGCTAAAGATAAAAGAAGTGGGAACAGCTTGGTGGGAAGAGGAGTGGAGCAAGATCCTCATACAGAGAAGAAAACAGACTTATTCAAGTGCACGTTGGATGGTTCTGGAGAAGAACCCTCCAAGAGGCAGGGCTGGATTTTACACTTACTCTTGCATGCACATGTATTTTGCAATGTGGAAAAATGGGTTAGTGCCATCCACATGCTTCTCATGGCCCTAACTCCAACCTCTGAAGTCAGTGGGAAACTTTCCACAGGGCTCGGGAAGATGGGGGCAGGACCCTACAGCCGTGCTGTTGTCAGGGAGATGCTCGGTTCCTTCCTTGACCCAGCTGCAAACCTCACGCTGGCCGTGCTAATGGGAAGGCAAATGCCCAGGGGGTTTCTTAATGCATCTGTCACCACGTCTCCCGCTGTTCCTGTAAGGCACAGAAAGGGATGCTGCTCTCTTGCATGCTCCTGAGGTTGCATTGCTGACGGGTGAGATTACCAAAACCCTTTGCGTGGGCCTAATTCTTCTCCAGGAGGACAGGAGGTAGCAGGGGTAGCTCTGATGAGTGGGAGAGTCAGCCCTAGGCACGTGCTGCAATTTGCTTTTTGCTTAAAAATCAACATGCCTTTTTTTTTTTTTCTTTCTTTTTGGTAAGTTTGAACTGGGACATTGCAAAAACATAAAAGCTCAGAAATCAAAGGTTTCCTGTTATAAATAATCTTGTATCCCTTAGGCATTGGAGGGGAAAATATAGCCAAGATTAGATTAAAAGATTTTGGGGGCTTTTTGTGTTTTTTTCTTTAAAAAAAAAAATCTAAAAATAACCCCTCAGTGAGAGGTCAAAGTAAATGTTTCTTTGCAATTGTTTCAGAATATATTTATTAGCATGGAGTGTCAGTTTGTCTTTCTGACATAAATGCTAGAAACACATATGTTTCCACATCCAGGGATCCCAAATCCCATGCTAATGAGGTTCCTTTTTCCAAAATGAGAATTTCACACTGGTAAGTGTACAGGAAAAACCTTAGATATTTGGTCTCTTTAAAAATCAGTTGCAAAACAGAGGGAACTTTTAATCAGTGGAAACAGAGCTGAGATCCAAAAGTGCTAAAAGGTTTTTAGATATAAATATACCGATTTTATTCAACATTACATTTTTGTACCCAAATTTGTAGTTCTTTCCCCGAGGGACAGGCCAGTGGAGAGGACAGTGATTCTCCGCTGTCTAATAAAATGCAGAGCTCCGGTTCTGCCAGCTGACATCCATGCATCCCTCTGCTTTCCCATCTATAAAATGGAAATAATCATTCATGCTGCCTTTTTTGGAGGAAGAGGTGAACAGGGAGCTGTTCGGGCTGGGTCAGCCCAGCTTCGCATCTGCTGCTGGCTCGTGGGCAGCACCCAGGCAAGAGGAAAAGGGCAGCAGGGTCTGAGGAACGTCCCAGTGTGATTTTCCCACTCCCAGCACCGGGACGCTCAGGGACCTTCCTTTTGCCCGTGGCTGCACCTGTTTCATGGAGTCAAGAGCCTCCAATGGGTCTTTCTTGCAGGAATTTCTCACTGGTACTTCACACCCATTTATGTACCTGGCACCCAAAACATCATTAGGACAATGGGTTTTACAGCATGCAGTGGTGAGGTATAAAATATATATATATATATATATATATATTATATATATATATATATGTTTCAGAACCAGTGCATGATCATTTAAATTGAAGTTTCCAGATTCTCAGAAATAGTGAACAATTGTTCCTTATGCCCTTTGTCTGCCACTCACAATTAGATGATTGTCAAATCTTCTCCCTCTCCCTTTAGCTTTCTCTTTCTCCAGGCCAGGTTCAGCTTTTTCTCCCAGGATAAAATTTTAAGGTAAGTGACAGTGAAATTTTTCTTCCAGTTTTCCTTATAGTCACACCGTGACTGCAAGTCTTCCTTTAGTCTTCCACAGAAGATCTTCCGTTCTAGGAATAGATTTTCTATCAGGAAAATCTGTGCCCTTGCTAATCTGTTGCTTTTCATAAATACATACGAAAATGCCCGCTGCTTTTAAACAGCATCTCTCTCCTATAGCTTTCTAGATACTGCACTGGTGAAGGCATGTACAATCTGAGGTGGGAAAAGTGTAGAACAGGCCCTGAAAAAGATGAGAGAACAGGGCTGGTTTATCCGTTCTGCTCTGAGCTGTGGGGTGATATTCCTGCTGAGGCACAGAAGGAAGCATTTTGACAATTAATAAGCCCTAAGGTTGTGTTCATAAATGATATTTAAAATGAATAGTTAAGTTTATTCCTGCCATAAAATATATTGAAGATCTTTCTCTCTTCCATCCTGACCACTTGGATGGATTCTCGATTTGCAGGAAAGCACCCTACTGGCTGATCCCTGTAGCAGACCTCATGCCACATACTCGTCACCCTCTGACACACAAGTGCTATGCGTGGGTAGGGACAACAGGCTGGGCAAAGGAGGAAGGCATGGTCTCAGGTCAACATTTCCAAAGCTGTCAGGGCTTTTTTTCATGGTGACCATATCCTCAGTTCTCCTATTCTTTGCCTTGGCATCCACATAGGTTTGTAATTTGGAGGGACACGGAGCTCAGGCTTGTGTCATTGTAGAGTGATTATGATAGCCGTTGATTCCCACTGGCAGGGATTTCCATTAACTTGTGTTAATGGAAATGAGTCCAGCGATGTAGATATCAGCAGAAACAAGTGTCCTTAGATTTTTCTGGACAACCTCCAAAGTGTTTTGGTAGGATTATGTTTCTGTTTTATTTCCAGGTTTTATAGTATTGTAGGTAATATAAAGTTAAATAAACTAGTCTCGCTCCTTTGGTCTGCACTTATTTATATCTAACATTTCCATGAAAATCAAGAAAAAACACACACAGAGGGTCAGATGCCTGAAGCTAATTGAATTGCAGGGAATATCTAAGAATGTTGCAAAAGTAATTTCTGGAGAGAGTAACCTGAACATTTCTTGAGATAAATTTTCACTGGGTATAAAAACAGTACACATGCATCAGGAGACTATTTACCCTTTCATGTTTTCTCTTCTTTTCTTTTTTTTCCCCTGTGTTCATATATACATAAGGAATGCAGCTTGAAGCAATTTTACCAAGTTCTTCTCTGGTGAAAATTAAAAAATATTAAGGGCATATACCTGTTTGTTGGAATTAATTGCCTTTGGATATTAAGTCCAAAGAAAGAAATTCTACTTGGTAAAATGAACTAATGTAATTTTTTTTAGATCTTACACATTGGACTTGTAGCCAGTTACACAACTATGGGATCTTTTATGACACAGCTCCAATAGCAAGGTATTAATAAGCCAATTAATAGTTAGAATAATAGTAATTTGCAGCAATCCATGTGATATAGGGATTCTGGAATATACAATGTGCAAATGCAGTCACATTACTGTAAAAAGTCTTGCACATTACATACACATCCATATGCACACATATGGTTTCATAATATATCCTAGATTGCAAAGAACAAATGGAATTTAGGAATGATTTGGTTTACAGTTCCCTTAAGTAACATTATCTTGTTAAAGACATTAACCTCAGGCCTTTACTGTTATATATTTGCTTTTATTGTTTTCATCCTGGGGAGCAACCTGTAGGAGAGACACTCAACAGGAAAAGAAGGTTCAAAGGGCATCAAAACATTGATTTTCAAGATGGCTGAACAGCTGTCTTGGGAGCACTGTGCAATTATGAAAAACAGACATCTCTGTTTAGCCTTCCTTATTATTGAAAATCTTCAGATACCTTTCGAGCACTAATAACTGGGCTAAGACTTAGTTCGGCATCATAGATTTTGCTGAACAGGCTTCAGTACTCCCACTAAGCAGAATTTCACTAGAAGAAACATATTCTTCTGTGCACTGTATAAAACTGAGCACTGGCAGAAAGGCTGAAAATGAGTCAAACAGTCTCTTCCAAAAAGATTTCCTCCAACACAACCATAGTGATCTATGCGGGCTTTGTTATTTCTGTTTACCCATGGGGCTTTTATACAGTGTTTGTTTGCTGTGGGTTTATGGGTTAAGTATGCACAAATCTTAGAATAAACTTTAGGAATAACATTTCCATTTAAGTTTCTTGACAAGTCCATTTTAAAACCCCTCTGGAAGCCTCTGCATATGCTCTCCAGAATTGCTCCTATTCCTTAAAACAGGTGTTCTTCCTTATTTTCCCTTTTCCTTGCTGAAGGTCAAGGAAGCTTTTTAAATGCCTTTGGCAAACCAGACCTTGGATAAGATGCTGTCTAGGGACAAACTATAGAGCATGATGATCTGTGTCGTTTCCAGAGCATTTGCCACAGCTTCTCACCTGTGTTTTAAATGAGCTGAGGATGGGGTAAGGTCTCAGATGTGCAAATGCTCTGAGAGGAGAGGTCTCAAGCTGCCTCCGGTTTGGCTCTGTTTCTCCATGGGCAAATACCTGCTGCCTCCTCAGCTGCCTTCCCTGAGCCCATTGCCCGAAGCATAGCACCGTGCTCCCAGGTGGAGGCAGCTGCCATCTCGCAGGCTGAGGGTGGATGGGCTGGGCTGTGTGGGAAGCCCTGTTCCTCAAGGAACAGCGAGCAAAATAGAGGTCATTTGGCACAGCCCTTCTCTTGGTGAGCAGGAGGTGCTCTGCCAATCCGTCCTCTTCGAAGGAGGGATTTTGACTCTGGCAGAAGACTCTAGTAGTGGATTTCATTCATACATTTCTCAGTTGCGATGCCAAAATAGACAAGACCATGAGAATAGGATATTCTGGGGAAAACCCAGCTGCCCCAAGGGGAAGAAAAAATATATATATATATATGTTTTTCGAGCAAGTAATTTCTTTCGCAAACAGAATAGCTTTCTCCAGAAGGTACTTGGCATGCAGATGCCCCAGATGCAGTGGCTTCTGAGCTCTTGCCTCAGGGTTTCCAGTTTGGGGCAGCTGCTTCATGCAGTCACAGTTTCAAAGGTCACTTTAAGTATGTGATGCTTATTCTCCATTTGCAGTTGTCCTCTCTTAATTAAGGCAAAGATGCAGTTAGGTGACATCCCTCCAGAAGGTCACGGTACACAGTTCACAGGGACAGGCAGGCTCTTCAAACTTCCACCACCTCTCTTTTCAGGCTGCTTGCAAACTCAAGCATCACCCTTTTTAATCACTTGCAGCTGAAGGGTTATTTCTTTCCCATGACCACAAGAGATAGACTGAAAAATGCATTTGTGGGTTCTGGAACAGAAAAGAGCAGTTGAGAAGACGTGCTGTCAAATGGTGTTACTGTTACTACCTCCACTGGTGTGAGTGTTCAGGGCTCTGTCTTCTCTGTTGTTCCCCAAGGATGTAATTAGGATGCAGAGCCGTAGGCCTCTGTTCGTGGAGTTTCCTGAAGGCCAGCAGCTGTCCAAGGCCTTTTCCTTTTGCCTTTGCTATAGCTGAAGGCTTGGGAGTTTAGAGTTTTTCATCCCTTTATTATTATACCAGTTTGCAACAGAGAGAAAATGGACCAATCCTGAGGCAACTGGTTAAGGAAAAAACAATATTTATTCTGCTATGATTATGAATAAAGGCATGTTTCCTAAAGCACAAGTGCATAATTGTATAGTCAGATGGCAACTCTGTCTTTAACAAACTTATCCACGATGTTTAAGAACATGCTGCCTTTTAAAAACATTAAATTGCAGTTTTATCAATGAATGTTATTAAAATCTTCCTTAAAAAAAAAAAAAAAAAAGAAAGAAAGAAAAAAAGAAAAAAAAAGAAAAGAAAAACAACTTACAAGATTAGCTGTAATATGAAGATCTAGGAACGTATGTATTTGAATGCAGGAAAGTCAAGTCATCAAAATCCCTTTTTCTACTTATCCAGCATGATCCTATGATTTTTTCCAGCATGTTTAGAAAGGAACTGTAGGATTGCATCGCTAGATTCTGACTTGTGGAAAATTGGCTATTTAAGTTCCAGGAAATGTCTGATTTTTCAACTACAAGTGGTTTCTAATTAGAGAAGAATCCAGCTGTCAGCCAGCGGAGGAATTATGAAATGTTAAAATCACTGGGGGCGATGGAGAACAATTAGCATTCTCAGCCATAGCGCTGTTGTTGTGCTCTCCAAATGCTGGGCTGCTTACCTTGCATACGCTCATGGTCTGTTCAACTGGGAGATCCTATGGGAGTTGCACATGACAAGAGAACAGTTTATTGCTTAACTCCTCTAGGGTCAGCAAAAAGTCATGGAGGCCTGCAGTTTCTTCCCATTGAAGTCAATAATCAAAGATTTAGAGCCAAGTAAGTCAGGTGGTGTGTTTCTGCACAGCTCCGTTGGCTTTGGTGGCTTCAGCAAGATATGCAGCCACTGAGGACCGGATACTCTGGCCTTGGTGGAAGTGGGATTTCCAAAAAGTGGCTCAGGGTTTCTCATCAGCTTAGGCAAAGCTGCACGTTGTTGTCTAAAGACTCAGGAGGCAGAGCCAAGCTGGGCTCTTGCTGCTGCTGTGCAGGGAGGAGGAATCGGAGGGGAGGGTGAAGACAGAAGGACAGAGCTGGGTGGTAATGGCCAGGGCTATGGCTGGGTTCTCCAGACACCTGATGTGGACAAAACAGCAGTAGTTGCTCATCTGGAGCTGGTCCAGACTTGTGATCCTGCAAAGCCTTTGGTGGGACCACCTGGATAAGTGCTGCCCTTAATGCTTGAATTTGAGTTACGGTGGCTGCTTCCTTGCTTGGCCTGAGGAAACCAGTGAAAGACACGAAACTGCGCGGAGCTCCATCCAACCTGCCCAGCAGGAATTTGTAAGAAGCAGCTTGGGGAGATGTTATCTTATTCTGGTCTGTGATTGTTATTGTTTTCTTAGTCTGTACCTTCACAGTTTGGCTTTCTAAGAGCCTAGGAAACAAACTGAAAATATTGATACATTTTGAACTGCTATTAATTTACAGCCTTCTTTGTATTAGCCCAATTTTCTGTTGTATGTAATGCTTTAGCACAACCGTATTCTGCCCACATGCCTAGAGTTAGAAGCCAGTCTTGTGAGATATAAGATACATGCATCTCCCATCAGCTTGAAAAGGTACTGGCAGGAAGACAAAGTAGCTTGGAAGAAGTTTCAGTGTTATCTGAAAAGTCAAAAAACCAAGAATGTGTTATAATTGGAAACAATCAGCAGAGATAATGCTGGACTCCAGGAGGTGGGAAAGAAGCAGCCAAAAGGTGACCTTGAGGGAGCGTGTATGTGTAAATACAGAAAGCACTGAGTGTTAGAAATGACGGTTGTTGCCTGGGACAATGATGACTCCTTGGTCAGGCTGAGAAAGGAGAGAAAGTCATGCAAGTTCTGCTCTGCTGCTCTCGCAGCCCAAGTTGGACGTTAGTTACAGGACAGCTCAAGCCAACAAGTTGGATCTGAGCACCCTTGTCCAGATCCAAGTTTCATCCACTTGATTTTGTTCTTGTTTATGTGGGAACGACTTGGCTAGCGTCAGTGCTTTTTGCAATGTTGCAAAATCAGTGGAAGTGGGCTCAGAGTTTGGTCTGACCTGATCTACAGCAAGTCAATCCTAGGATGTCGCGTTAGAAACTCGAAGCTGAACTTGCAGTCCTGCTTCCTCCTCCCGGGACTCCTGCTGGCGAGTGAGACGTCTGAGATGTTGGGCTGTAGGGCACCCAATCATCCTCCTGTCCCTGCAGGAATGAACCTATAGAGTGTATGCTGGACTCACCTAGTGTCATTGCTCCGTTCAGTTCATCCAAGTGAAGTCCCCAGGACAGGATGGGATTGCTTTTCCACTGCTCTGCAGGAAACAGCACAAAGACCTCTGAGCAGAGCCAAGAGGCAAGCTCTGAGTGCTCAGAGCTGAGCTTTCTAGAAAATGCAGTGTGAGCTGAGAACCTGGGATCTAAACGTGGATGCAAACCCTGGCTCAGACCTACTGATACCAGGCCTATCTCTTCTCTGGAGATGAGGTAAATATTTAAGAGTGCTCAGTGGTGTGTTTTTGTAAGGAATATGTATAGTCTTGGATAAGAAGATGAGTCACTATTATGAGATGGTGCCTGGCTGTTACTGGAACACTGTAAAGCAGCTATATTAAGACTATACTAAGGAACAAGTTGAATAAGTATTTAAAGATGAAATGCCAGATTTCTTCACAAAGAGAAAATGTTAAGAGCTTTGTGACTTACTGTCTCCTTCCCAACATGTACATGAAGAGTTTCGCAGAAAAAGACTGATTAACCAAAAGAGCAAAGAACACAGCAGAAAGCGTGTCCTACATGCAGCGCCAGGAAACCAAATTACAGTTCTTATTTGCTGATTAAATACTGTGCTCTTGGTAGAGAAGCGGTACTGGTACAAGGTAAGAAGAGGCGTTTGTGCCCCAGGCTTGATGCTGCAGGGTAGCGAGCATCTTGGTGAAATGCCACGCTTCAGCCCTGCGCACTGAGCACAGACTCAAGAGGAAGGGAAATGAACAGCAGTGCAATCTCATGCAAAGTCTGTGAGGTGGAGCAGCAGCTGGAAAGGCTGAGAAAGGTGGATTTTGGAAGAAGTCACCTTTCGCAAGGACCCACCTCCTCGATGTGGTCTAGGAACAGGGTGGGTGAAGAGGTTTACTGTGTGATGAGTGGAGGATGTGTGAAAGCAAACAGGAGAAAGGCCATGCAAAGGACTGCTGTGACTTCAGGGCCAGTCCAGCATAACTGGTGTAACTGCAAAGAGCTGCGACTCTAAAGACTCCTAAATTTCTAGCTGAAGTTAGTAAGGGACTATCTCACAACACTGTTCTCACCACGCCTCGTCACTCCCATGGATTCAGACTGGCATCTGCTGGAACACACAAGTCTGGATGACAGCATCATGGTTTGCAAAGCATCAGATGGGCTTGGGGCAGCCACTGCACAGGGGCACAGCCCAGCAGGCACCCCGCCAGCAGCACATCTCCTTGGTATGGAGAGGATGTTTCATGAAGGAAACACACAGCAACCAGCAAATCATTTCTAGTCTTTAATTACTCTACTTTTTGACCCAAGTGGGTTGTGAGTATTAATTAATTTGATAAAATACATAAAATACAGATATGCATGAAGCAAAAGCTTGGGTATTTTTATGTGAAATGAGTGCAGAGGCTACTGTGGGTAGATAGTGAACTGGGTTCCAGGTAACCACAGAGGTTTGCTGGTCTGAAGGACAACTTGACTTCAATTAATGGTGATTATTAATCACCTGTATCAACCTGTTAGGTTAGGACCAAGAGCAACCTCCTTTGCTCTGCTGTACTGCAGAAGCACCACGTCTTACGTTGATACAGAAATAAAGGGTGATCCAGTTTATTGTTTTGTTTGGTTTGGGTGGACTGTGTGGGTTTGGGACAAATTTTGCTCTTACCAGAGTCTGAAAGCTTCTGAAAAATCAGGCAATGGAGCGAAAACTTAAAAATAAAATAACGCCGCCCCCCTTCCAGCAGAACAGTCCTCCATCCCGCCCGCTGGATTTCCGAACTTGGAACGGGGCTTACAGCAGGGAGATGACATTACGCACAGCCTGTCAGCACGCACTTACAGAGCCCAGGCAAGGCAAGGCAGCCTTCTCATTACAGGTGAAAAAATGTTTTTTTAGCAAAGCTTTCAGAAGAGTTACAACCGCGCGCACACGGCAGAAGACAGCATTTTTCTTTGCACGTTATCAGCCGTGTTTCCGTTGCACGTGGTCCCGTGATGTCGGTTTGTCAACTGGGATCAGACATCAGATAAGCAGGTAGTTTGTGCCTTGCTGGAGCCTCCCTCAGCCTCGTCCGGGGAGGCCTGCCGAAATCCGAGATGCAAAAATACGAGACCAGATTCCCGCATAGGTGCAAGTTGGCATGCATCCATGGCTTCGGTGGAGCTATGCTGATTTACGCAAGCTGAGAAATCTGCTTCATGGTGTGCTGGAACAGATAATATTCCTCTGCCTCACTATTGGGGTGGGGAGGATGAGGGAAAAAAATCTATAATGAGGATGAAATTGTCATGATTTTGAACAATAGCTTTGAAAACTCCTATTCTTCCGGCTCATGGGGAATATCACTTCTCAGGGCAGGGGGAATTGCTTCTGGAGAATGACACGCCTTCTTCCGGCTCAGTTTTGGAGAAGTCTGTGCTCATTTCATCAATTCCAATCAAACCACACAAGAAAGCAAGTCATCAAGCACACCTACTGCTGATGTCTTCTGCACTTCATGGGTAGATGCCAAAGCCTAATAAAACATCCAGCCGCCGAGCGCCCCGCGCTACGGGCCTGATCTTCTGGCACGGCTGTTATTCCAGGGCTTCCAGCGCTGGTGCTGCTCTGATGTCCTGGGGCTGTGATGTCAGCATGCCTGAGCACCTCTGGAGTGGGTGAATCCTGGGGTATCTCCTGGAGTATCCTACCCGCAGGCTCCCAGGATCCAGGGATGTTAAGGGGACCTGCCAGCACAGCAGACCGAGCCAGGATTTGGATGCCTTCCATCTCTGCGTTGCTCCAGAGCTCATCCTAAAACCGTGGCTGGCTCGCAGGTGTAGGACTTTCCTGGCACAGTTCTGCTGAGGGAGCTGGGAGGTTTTGACAAGCCTTTGTGAAAAAAAGCAAAATAAAAGGATGTGACAAAACTGATTTAGTCACCATAGGTTGGTAATTAGTAAAGATACAATGTAGCCTCGTATCGTGGCAAGAAATGCATAATTAATCTGTGGAGCTCGCCACCACAAGACACCGCTGAAGCCAAAGAGCTTAATACTTTCAAACCCGGCCTGTAGGATTATGTGCATGCAGTTGCGTTCAATTTGATTAGTTTGGGAAAAAAATCAAAACCACAGCAGTTTGGAAGAAATAAAAGCCTACATGTTTTGGTGCAGGACTGAAACCTGAGCTAGGGGGTAGAAGGAAGACAGGGAGATTTGTGACAGTTTATTCCATAACTTCCTGATTTGGGGTTTCTTCTTGGAAGTGAGATACCAGAGAACAGGGAAAACTGCTCCAATCTGGCTGAGAAATTATCTAGGAACGTGCAGACCTAAACTCCTTGGTTTCGAGTGGCAGAAAGCCATTCCTCGCTCCTTCACTAACCTCCTGAGCAAAACCCATGGGCATTCACTAATGCTTTTGCTTATCGCAGCCTTCCCCCATCAGCAGATCTGTGCTGTGCACTTCAACTTGAACTTGACCGCAAGTCAACGGGAGGCCTTGATAGAGAGACAGATAGCTTGTGTGTGTCTTTTCAAGCCAGTTCCCTTCAACAGGTGTTTGCTGTGTCTGAGGTTACTTTGTTTATATAACCCTTGTTCCATTTGGAAGGATGAAAAATATCACCCCGTTTTATTGTAAACAGACTTCGGTTCTCTTAAACACTAAAAGGAAAGGTTACAAGATTAGTCACAGCCTTCTCCCCACCGCCGCCGCCGCCACCTTGCTTCGCTCCCCGGCTCCCTTCGCTCCCCGTGGGGTGCCCGCTGGGTGCCGGGGGGCGAGCGGTGCTCCAGCCCCGGGCGCTTTGCTCCGCGGGGGGTCTTTGCGTGCCGCCTGAGTGCTGCCTATCGGTTTTCACATGCGAGCTTGGATGAGCGTCCAGGTTTTATCTTCCGTTCGCTGCCAACAGTTCCCATTTTGAATTTTTTTTTTTTATTTTTTCTGCTGATTTGTTTTACTTCTTGACGAGCGGCCATGAGTGAAAACTCCATCACGGAAAGGCAATCTTTCACAATGACAGAAGCAGAGCCAGGGGGCTGTGTCGGAGGGATGAGATACTGCCCTGCTGAGAAAGCAGAGCAAGGGCTGAGCTCGGCACATGCATAAGGTGCGTTTGGAGAGGAGACGGGAAGGACGCAGCCTGCTGGGATAGGCATGGGACATAGCAAAAACAGACCAGCAGGCCCAAACGGGGTGGCTTTACCGCAGTTCCAGTGACTGTAACATAGACAAAGCCTTTCTGCAGGAGGTGGGCGCATTGCATGGTGTTACCCAAGGCCAGGGCAGCCGGCCCCGGGGCTCTGGTTTCCCCCAGGCTCAGCGGCTGGCCCCGGTGATGTGTATAAATGAGCTCTGCACGGAGCCTCTGCTCGAGTCCTCGAGAAAGGGGCATGAGCATCTGACAGGGCCTCCTAACATAAGGCATGTGTGCGTGAGCCGTGCTATGAATCATCGGGGCCTGGAACGGAGCTTTATTTAGGATGCAGAGTCAGAGAAAATTCCACCCTTGCCCTGGGAGTAGGAGAAAGCAGGTGTTTTTTTCCATAAACTGTCCTTAGCCCTAAAGTTAATGGCCATAAATTAAACAGGGGAGGGGAATAGCAGATGTTACTATAGGAATCCACATACTGTGTCTGAAGTCAAAAGCTAAATATAGATTTTTTTTAGAATTTTTTCATCAAAATCCAAAGAAATGTCCGTATCTTTTTCCCTTCCGGCGGACAGTCAGGTCACAGCACTTTGAGAAACGCACCTTTCTCCCTTCCTCACTGGGCTGACCTGGTGCTCGGCCACAGCACAAGCAAGTGCGTGGTCCCATGGCCGGGCAGGCTGTGCACATCCTGCTGCCCCTGCTCCGCTGCCGGATTGCTCCCTGGCACGTGTTGCAAGAGACTTGTCACAGCCTTTTGGTTGAAAGAAACCCCTATATTCTTGATAAGAGCTAATTTATCCTTTTTTTTTTTTCCTAAAATTATCCAATTTCCCTTTTCCCAAGCCTTCTTGCCACTGAATCCCATCCGGCAGGGAGGATGCGCAGGGAGCCCAGTGAGCACCCACAGGTGCCCAGGCACCACTCTGCTGTTGCTGCCCCCATGTCCCCAGCACCCATATGAGGCCACCCCATGCCACCTGTCCCCACATGGCTCAGCCCTGGCAGGACATGCTGACACGTCGCTTCCACCCCAGCCGTCCCTTCCCAACCTGGCTGCGGGCTGCGGTGCTGGGACAGCCGCCCCGGCCGGACCTCGCCCCCACGTCTCATCCATTCGCTCCCCCCTTCCTGCGGCTGGTTTACCTAATGGTCTGTATAAACACAGGAAACATGGTGATTTTCCAAAAAAAAAAAAAAAATTTGGTGCGAGGCTGTGTTGCAAGCGGCGCTCCATCAGGCAGGACAGGGTTGGGGGGGACACTGCAGGGGACAGAGCCTGTGTGCCGTCCTCGGGGCTCTGCTTGGTATCACTATGATGGTGTAGGGGGAAAAAGCCCCCAGGGAGCAGGACAAATGCTGATGGGGCAGCATCTAAGTTGTATCCACGTGGGCAGAGGGCTTTTGGGGCAGCCGGGTGGGTTTTGGGGGAGTGGTTTGCTATCCAGATTGCACAGTGGGCTGCATGTCAGAGGGCTTTTCTCGGAGCAAAGTGATCAATGGGGTTTTTCTCAAAGAAAAGGTGATGGGGGCATCCCACAGCCAGGTCTTGCCCTGCTCCCACGTCACTGGGCTCTGCCACCACTGCCTAAATAAACGGGGAAACTGAGGCACGCTGGAGGGGCAAAACAGCTCCCTGATGCCACCCGACCCCAGTCCTTGCCCGATCAAACCACACAAGCCACAGCAGCTCTCTTTGCTCAGACAGCCGAGCCTTGCAGCTGTGCAATGCAAAAACGAGGCCAGGGTGACGGGCTCGGTGTGTCCTCCTCCTTGCAGACTGCCCTGTGCCTACCCGTGTCCTGCTGGCACAGCTGGGGATGCTGCTGAGCACAGATACCCACCCTCAGCTTTGCTGTTCTGCGTAAATTGCTTGAAATCGTTTCCTTGCAGATTGGGCCAGGGATGCAGGACCACTGCGCTCCCCTCCCAGAGCCCTCCCAGAGCTGGCACCTTATTTCCAGTATTTCCAGGTGCTTTTCCTGGTGCTGCTGCTTCTTTCCCATGCACTGCAACTCCCGGGTCCTCCAAATCAGGCAGGAGGAAAGGAA
>VXAA01003842.1:8715-26350 GCA_013399115.1 Anseranas semipalmata | reverse complement strand
AAAAAAAAAAAAAAGAGCCACCCGACTACGGGAAATGTCTTCAATTAGAGAGAACAAGGGCTGGCTCTGGGGGATTTTGTTGCTGTTGCAATTGCACCGTCCGATCGGGGCATCCGACCCGCTCCTGGCCGCGGGTTGGCCCGGGCAGGCGATTGCCCTGGGGCCCGTGGCCAGCCCCGGATCTGAGAGCGAGCCAGGCCCGGGGGGCTCTGCCAGTGGCACCCAGCGCCCACCCCCGGCTGAGCCCTCGCAGAGATTTCAGTTCGGAAATATTTAGTGATTAATGCTGTGCAGTGCCATGATTAGGGCAATCCGCCTCATTAGGAGAGACAATCACGTATCGCAAAAGATTTTATGTGTATATATGTATATATAATTCTATATATGTGTATCATTTTTTGCATTGCAAGAAGCGGAAGATTGTAATTACCCCAACCTGAGCCCAGTCCCTGCAGGTTTTCTGTGGTTGTTGTTTGGATTTATTCCCCGGCAAGGGGGGAAATGCAATCCCGACCACCCATGGAGCGCGCGGCGCTCCTGGAAACGTGACTGTGGCGGGGCCGGGGAGCTGCGATGGCTGGGGACTGCAACAGGACCCCCACCCCTGTCCTGGGTGAGGATGAAGAAGCTTGATGCGACAGGCAGAAAAGGGCAGCGAGGCTCTTTTCACATCAGAAATAAATAAAAATAAAAATAATACAAATATACAAGCTTTCAGCTCTTGCTGAAGGAGAAGCCCCAGACCAGCCCAGTGTCTACAACCCAGAGCTTCCCTTCTCTTTTTAATTCCCCTCCTGGTGCTGGGGCAAGTATATGCAAGGTTCATTCTTTGGCATCTTGTTGCTGATCAAGCAGGGGGCTTTGCCAATAGGATTGCATCAAAGTCTTTTCAGTTGTAATGGTGTATGACATTTCTGAGACCAGATATGGCTCAACTAATCATATTTTAATAGCCCTACCTTTTAGGAATGGACTGGCTCGGAGTGTACACAGTAATATTTTAATTTCTGAGCTCTGATGAGCATAATTTTGAGCAGGTATTCAGTTTCTGTATGTTATAAATCGTGCTCCCAGATGTTCAATGCCAACGGGCTATAAAGAACAACTGCACAAATATAATATTTAATACCGAATGTCAGTTTGGGTGTTCCACTCAATTTCCTGGAAAGATCTTTAAACTCGTCTTATTTAGCTTGAATACCCAATCAGTTCCATACTCCAGCCCGAGCTATGTAATTCCGCATAACTAAGTTCTCTAATTTCTGAGATGCAAATGTAGAGCAGATGTAAAAGGGGAGTGGAGGGAAGGGGGGATGTTCCTGTGCTTTCAGCAGCACTGGTTATCAGTGCCGGTTGGATCAGAGCGTGAAAGGGCTGTCAGGCTTTGCAAAAAGCACAGACCCCGGCTGCTTCAGAGCCTAACCGAGGGCTGGTGGAGAGGACTTGGGTCAGCCACACAGAAAACCCTTTCCTTCCTTGCTCCTGCCAGCCCGAGGCTGTGCCCTGCAGACCCCGCAGCTCCCATCCCGAGGTTTTGCGGGTCAAACCCAGCACGCTCCCCACCGAGCCCGGCCGCAGGGGTCACAATCGGGGAGGGGGTCCCAAGGGAGATGGGCCACCCGGGCTAGGGGCTGGCTGCTCTGGCAGGGGGCAGGGGGGCCGTAACGCCTGTGGTGACCCCCGACAGTGCTCCCAGGGCTGGAAGCTTAGCAGCTGCCACCCGCAGCACTATCCATCACCACGGGCTCTTTGAGCTCGACGAAGTTATTTGACCTTTTTTTCTGCTTTAAAAAGAAATACAATAAAAATGTGATTCTGGCTACAGCTTCTAAAGCAGAACTGACCAAATACCATATATAGTATCAACTAAGGACAGCCACAGACTTCCTTCCATCTTTTTACGCCATCCCCCTTCCTACAGCACCATCCAAGTTGCATTAATCATGGGCTTCTTCAGTGTAAACGGGATTAATCTGCCCTCTTGCCATTTCCCTGATGTTTTTCAGCAAATGTTGAATGCACGCAGGGATACTGTGCACCTCACAGGCACAGTGGTGATGGGATGCAAAGGAAACAGTAGCTATTTCTATCAGGTCAAGCCGCAGGGTGTTTCCTGCTCCTCCAAGCAGATCAGTCCCAGGTGGTCACACAGCCCCATGCGCACTTAGGTCAGAATTCTCACTTTCTCCATGCTCAGAGCTTGCTTGCCAAGAATAAAAACTGTTTGCTGAGTGACCCATCGTATTTCTTTGGTTTAAACATCTCAGTGGTCTCAAAGGCTGCTTCTGCATCCAGCCTTTGGGCATTGGTTCTGAAAATAATCAGAAAGGGAATCTGAAATTGAGCTGGCTGAACGCAGCGTCCACCCTGTGTGCGCAGATGTCATTTGGAGTGTGCAGAGAGCAAGGCTTTGGGGATTCATTCGTGCCTCAGTGAGTGGGCCTGATGGTTAATTATTACATTTCTGCTCAGATTAACCCTGGATTATCCTCACCTCTTTCTGTAATCCACTGAAATTTCTATCTGCGATGTATTCACAGATGTGCCCCATCTCCAAACTGCATCTCAGGGTGCTCTGCCGCCAGCCCTCAAGCCTGGAGCCGCAGCACAGCTGTCTTGCCCTCATCCCACTCCTCTTCAGCGCTGGCTGCTGCCATGCAAGGGTTTACGCCGATCGCTGGTGCAGGGATGGAGGGCAGGGTGCTGTAAGGGACTGCACTTCTCGCTACCTGTCAACATCTCTGACTCCCTGGGAGTTGCTTCCTTGTCTTGTTCCCAAATGCATTTGCCCAAGGACTCCTTGGAGACATGCTCAGTGTTAAGCAGCCGTGTAACGTAATGCATGTATTC
This sequence comes from Anseranas semipalmata, assembly GCA_013399115.1. Taxonomy (NCBI): domain Eukaryota; kingdom Metazoa; phylum Chordata; class Aves; order Anseriformes; family Anseranatidae; genus Anseranas; species Anseranas semipalmata. The sequence continues at coordinate 23,500 of VXAA01003842.1, read as the reverse complement.
GTAAACTGTAAAAAAAAAAAAAGCCTCTGTGCTTTATCTAAAGTAATCACAGTCATTCTATCACATGGGGGATATAGGTCCTTCATATCATGTCCTAGTATCGTTACAAACAAAACCCTTTAAAATGTCTTTTTCTTTTTCTCTTTTTCTTTTTCTTTTTTTGTTTTTAATTTTAATGGGAAAACTATTCGTGTATTCTGCCACATGAAAGTAGATTTGCCTTCATTTGCGGCCGTGCTGATTACAAAGCCTTGGAGATCTTTAATTAAATCGGTTGGGTTTTGTGTACTTCTTTCAAAGAAAACCATCAAAATAGCATTTGTGACTCATTACAATTATAACAGTGATGCTATCATCTTTGCCTTCTTACATGACTCATTTTGATCAAAACCGCTGTGTGGCGCGCATACCTTTAATGGCCGGGAGCGTGCACCTCTGCTGCATAGGGCAGGGGATGCTGCTTGGCAGCGCTGGGCACGGCCGGCCCTGGCATCTGTCCGAGGGAGCCGAGCACATCTCTCGCTGTTTTATTGCTCTGCTGAAAGCTGTGGTGTCGAGGTGTTTTACACATATTGAAATCCAAAGCCCCAAAGTGACTGAAATACAGGCGGAATTTATTCTGGGTACATCCATGTCATCAGGATGTCCTGCAAGCTGTCGCATGTTGCAATCAGCATGCTTGCAGTGTCCTCTCTTGCTCAAAACTGTCCTCCAGATGGTTTGCCTCTTGCCCTTTCTCCTTTTATTTTTATTTTTTTTAAGAGCAAGAGAGCCCTGGCAGGGTAACTCGGTGTCTGCATTGCTCGCTCTGTGCTTCCCCAAACTGGCCAAGGACCAGCCCCGGTTCCTCTCCAGCCATGCAGGGCACAGCTGTGGGGACAGCAGCCAGCCGATGCTTCGGGGCATTTCCTCTGCATCTTTGTCTCTGCTGTGACCCAGCCATGCCTCCAGGTGAACTAACTGGCTATGGTGAGCACAGAGACCCTTGTTCTGTTGGAGATAATTATGCATGGTCACGTATGTTAACTGTGCTGGGCTTTTTTGCTCTCCATCACACCTCTATGCCATCTCACATAACTTTTTCAGACGAGGGATGGAGCTCACTGACTGCCTCCTGTAGGGTCATTGCAGCCCAGCAGGCCACTGATGCCACCACAGCCCCCAGCAAAGGACAACTTCAGCATTAAAAGCTTTTTGGAGAGGTTAACCACACCAGAACTAGCCATGGGGCTAGTTCTGCAAAAGAGCCATCCAGCCTCCTCTGGCTTCTTAAAGGAGGAACACCAGGAATGAGGCAAAGGCTTTCAGGGGGAATGGGGATGAGAAAAGGGCCAGCTCCCACCTGCACTAAGCTGGGACACTTTTGTGTGTGTTGTGTGATAGAGGCAGAGATGCTCCGAGTTACTCTCCTTAAGATGGGGTCAGGACATTCCCCTGCTGTTCCTAATGCAGAGAGGATGCAGAGAGGTCCCTTCCCTTCTGCAGGACGTTCAGGGAGGGTCTGGCTGCAAACTGAATGGGACCATGAGGGCTCGTGAGCATGCAGGCTTATTTTGTCACAGCTTGAGGTTACCCTAAAACCAATTTGCTCATTTGTCCGTGGTCCTTGCAGTGACCTTATAAACCACGCTTCGCTCTCCGCGTGATCGTGTTGGGTGGCGGGGAGGAGCGGCACATCCCTCTTCCACTGCTGATTCCACCTCTGAAGGCGGGAGGGAAGCAGTGCTGGCCCCAGTGCTGTCACAGGGGTGAGGACTGGTGCTGACACGTGTGCCCTCATGTTCGGTTTCTGATACTGGGGGACATCCCCATTGCCTGGCGAGTGGCATGTGGGTATAATCAGTCTCAGGCAATTTATTTTTACTACCCCATGTAAACACTGTGCTGAAATTGTCACTCTGATTTAGGAGGTGCCAGATTTTTCTGTTAGTCATTTTTTTCTTGTGTTCTTTATTTTATTTTTTTTACTTTCTTGACACCTTCTGCTCCGTCTCTGGAACAGCACTTCACAAGCAGCTTTCACCCAGGATTTCCCTGGTGGTGGGACATGCTTGTGAGGTGTGAGCTCTGCCTCTCCAGGCTGCCTCAGATGTTTTCTTGGAGACTGCAGGAAGGAGAGGACAGAACTGTTTTTCACCCGGCAACCATTTTGTGCACTGAAACTAGAAGTATCATTTTAAATGAGCCACTCGGAGAGACATGATCACGCAAATACAGATGAAATCACTTAAAAATTTTGAAACTGGCAACCTCGTATATTTTAATTATAGACTACAGTGATATTCTGCTGAAAGCAATTATGTTGTAGCTCTTCCCACACACACAGGCAGTCCCAGTTGTGCTCCACAAAGACTGGCGGTTAAGCGAATCAAGCATCACGTATGTTTTTTCAAAAAAAAATACATTTTGTTCAGCCATTTGAAATAAGGCAGAGATTCACTGTTCTGGACATGGCCTTATTGCACACACGTGGTGTGTTTGGGTAGGTGAATGTAGGTGCATTGATTGCAGCAGAAGAAAGACGGACCTACTGCAAGAACGGCCTTTTTCCCGCTTTTTGAATGGCCTCTTGTTTTTGCCGTGAAAATGGCCGTCCCTGCTTCGTCAGTACTTTCCAAACTTGCCACGGCCAGAAAAGATACCTCTGTTTAGAACCAGAGAAACGATCCACTAAAAAGTTTGAAATGAAAAGGTATCCATTTCACCGAGCTGAACTGGCCAACAAGCGTGGCTTGCTGAAATGTGGTCGAGACGCTCAGATACAGTTCATGCTACTGATACCCCTTGCTCTCCTGTCAAAATTAGCCCAGATGAATGGGGCCTTTTGTAGTTAGGAAAGAAACAGGCAGAAATCACAATAATCTCTTTCTAGCCAGGCTTCTCTAGCGCAGGGTGAGTCAACGGCTCTGCCCGGTGCTGTAGAAGAAGGAAAACAGCAATTTCTCAGCGGTTTCCTTGGCATGTTGGAAAGTGAAGGCGATCTTCTCTCCCGCAGCCCATTGCACCTCGGGCCGGGCGCTCCCGCTGACTGTGTTCCAGCCATTCAAGCACCGTGGGGCTGCGGGCCGGCGATCGCATCCTTCGCAGCCCGGAGCCCCGGCCGAGTGGCGAGGTCCCCATCCCTGTCTTCTGGCTTGGAAGCCCGGTGGCTTTCCGTGCACGCGTCCCTGGCCAGAGCCCTCGCTCCCAGTGAGGAGTTAGGCTTCTTTCCTGTTATTCTAAAACTAAGTACTTTGCACATTTGGAAAGAATAATTAAATAATGGTCTGAGTGACGGTCTGTGGTTGGAGTTAATTTCTTCCAGTTCTCTAAGTGTCTAATTACACTTTCTTCAATGCTAACTGTACAGATTGTTTCAAAACTGTTTCAATCTCTTGTTTTGATGGGTTTTTTTTGTTTTTTGGGGTTTTTTTTTGAAGAAGAAGAAGAAGAAGAAGATAGAGGAGGAGGAGGAAAAGCCTCGGTTCATCCCTCCAGAGTGGAGGTCTGGGGATAGAAGGGTAGCCCAAACGCCTTCTGACATCAGCACAGTTCGCAGTTCTGTACATCCCCCAATGAGCATCCTTGAAGGAATAGAAACAACAGGCCAGATGCTGCCTGGTGTAAATCCAGATCATCGCTTTTATACGGTTTTGTATTCCCTGGCTTGAAGCCAGTCTGTCTTTAACGTAGACCCGTGTCAGCTGAAGACACAGCCACTGTAACATGGTTGCGTTTAGAGATAGTTTGAGCCTTCTTGTAATGGCTAATTGAAGAGCAACGTAGCTTTCACATGAGGACTTCTCACAGGAGAGGAAAAAACACTATTTGGAGGTGTATTTCCACCTCTTTGCTATGGGCAATTTAGAAAAACAAACACGCCCTGCAGCCGATTTTTCCAGTTACAGTTTAAAATGCATTAGGTATGTGTCAGGGCGGGTGAGAGGGGAGAGCCAGCAGGGCTGTGCGACCAGCCAGTGATGCACATTGCCCTCTGCGCCCCAGGGACGAGCCCTGGGAACGTGCTGGCAGCACGGGAGCACTCACGGCCACTGCCGAGCATTGCGTCAGCCACAGTTCAGCCCAGCCACACCAAGCTTTTGTCCACCCTTGACTTTGGCCATACTCAAAACAGGGATCTCACGGTTGCCAGATCTTTGTCCCCCTATCAGACCACGGAGGGGAAAAGGAACATGCAGGGTTGGCAGGACAGGCGCCCGGCTCAGGCAGTGCACGTGGCTTTGGGTTCGGGGCTGGTTTGATGTGACAGCCAGGGCTGATGCTGCTCATCAAGTCCGCTGACCTCTCCGAGGGATGGACGCGTCCAATCTGAAGGGTGGCCTACAAGAGTAGACGTGGTATCCTCTGGGACCGGGCGAGCTCACATTGTGATTTATTTTTCTTTCCTGGGGTTTGTGACTGAATCAGATGGGAGAGAGGAAGTGAAGGTTTGTTCTTTCTAAAGATTTATTTCGTTACATCTGCAACAAGTCAAGAAGAGAACAGGGTAGAAAGGCTTTTGGTTTTGGGCCTGGAACAAAGCTCAGTACTTGAGATAAACAAATGGGGGGAAAGGAATTATCAAAGAAAGAGCTGGCCACAGACTCTGTTATGAGCTTTATTGTAACAGGCTGAGAAACTCTGGTAACTTAAACCAAAGTGAAAGCGGACCGGACTCGGTGGGGTGAAAGGAAAAGCAGATGATCGAGGCACCTTGAAGAAGAAAACGTTCTGTCTGTCTACCTGCCTACCCATCCTTCCAAGTCTCCTGTGTTGCTCCCACATGTGGAGATACCGGACATGGAAAATATTCCAAGCTGCAGACGAGGGGACCCGGCAGGTGCCTCACGGGCGTGAACTGCCCAGGCGTTGGCTCCGATAGCCGTGAACAAGCCGTGTGCCTCTGCTGACTCACCTCGGGAATGCAGCGGTGATGTTTTCTTAGCACCAGCCAGCACTGAGGCACACGCGTGCAAGGCGTGTAGGTACCGACGTGGCTGGGCGTTGCGTACCGGTGCGCTATACCTGCCAGGTGGGATGTGATGTTATATGCACGCAGCCAGAGCTGTATGTACTGTGGAGACAATACGCTTCCTACACAAGATTTCTCTGAGTTGGATGCAAAATTTTCAAGTATTTAATTGGAAGTAATTTACCAAAAATGTTTCCAGGCAAAAACGACACCTTGTCTAAGTTTCCTCTTTGGCAAGCAGGTGATAATAATTCCTACTCACTGCTCAAGCCAGCATAGGAGCTGAACTACTTCATGCAGGCCAGCAGAGATGGTGAGAAATAACAAATGATCTGAGAGATACAGCTTTTGTTAGATGAACAGAGTTTATTTCTCTGTGGAGGGAAAAAAAAAGGAAAAATGATGAAACCTTCATTTCCACAGTGTTAAATTAACAACAGCAAAAACAACTCCAACGAATAAGCTGCATGCTAAGTAAATTTAAAGGAATTACTATGAAATGAATGCCAGCTTGCTTTTCTAGTGCTTGCGAATACAGTCACCAAAAGCCCCCGTGGCATTTCCCAAAAAGCTCAGAGGAGCGTGCCCGTCCCTGCTCCCCTCTACACGTCCTCAGGGCCTTGGTGTCCCCCAGGGGGGTTGGTGCCTCGGGCTCCCCGTAGGGGAGATAACCCCTCCAGAAGGCAGCTCGCCCCACTGCAGCCCTGTTACCTGTGCTATCGGAGTGCTCCTTATCTCACTGATACCCTATCGGCCCTGTTCAGGGTGAGGCCGGCGAGATAGCAAAGTGGCGCAATTAGCTGTAATTAGCCTAGTGGGAGACCCTGGGACAGAGCAGGTCCGTGTCTCCTGGTCCTTCCAGAGAAGCCAGCAGGGTTGAGTGGCCATGGGCCTGGAAGCCGGGATGGGCTTTGTGCTGCCAGTTCCCTTTTATCCCTGTGCGTGATGGGGCTGGTTTGGGCGCACAGCCCCCGGGCGAACGTGGGATGGTGAAGGTGGCCTCAGCCTGGGGGTGGGAGGGTGCACAGGAGGCTCACACCTCCACAGAGGTGCACAGCCAGGCCACCCCATGGCACTGCAGAGGCATTAGTCTTGCTAAAAGCAGGCAGGCTGGTCCTGCAGGTGATGGTCCATGACATCTGGGCCATCAGGCACCTGGCTGGGACCTGCTGCTCCTCGCTGGGCTGCCAGGATGAGGAAATCTCGGGATGGTGGGAGCTTTGGGGAACTGGAAAGGTTGAGCTTTCCTTTAGCAGAGTGGCACTGGGGATTGCCTAAAGCAACAAAGCCCTGGAGCCGGCTGTCATCAGTATGCCTTAAATGACAGAAGAGAGGAAAACCGCTGTAAACATGAGGTTTGGGTCATTTCGGGCACACACAGGCTATTTGCCTCGCAGCCCATCTCGGGGAGGGCTGCCCCCATCACTTGCTGCAAAAGTTGGCTTTGCCTACACCTTCTGAGCACTCACCCTTGAGGTGAGGGCTGTCGCGTCTCCAAGCTGCAGCCCGGTCCTGCGGCATGGCCGGGATGTCCTCCTCCACTGCACACGCACGGCTCGCAAGTGCTTGGAGCCCCGGTGCATGACAGCTCTGAACGAACGGCGTGGCCGTGACAGTCATTGGAGTTGCTGGCCAGAAACCTATAAAGCAGAAGGGAAATTGTTTTGGTGGCAGAACTACAAATACTCAATAAAGCGCAGCTTGTTTCAGGGCTTTTTTATGTGGTTCTGTGCTGACTTTTCGTCCCCTAATTCACAGCAGAAGTGAAGCCGAGTGTAGTAGAGATTGAGCATGAATCCTTTGCGTTTCGTTAATGGGAACAATTACAGCAGTTTCTTCTTTTTCTTTTGCCAAGCAGTGATATGAAATAATTTGCTGGGTTCCTGTTTCCATAGGAACAATTAGTTTCGTACTATTTTTATATATTGTACATCAATGAAGTGATTAACTAAATAAAGGCCAACACTTCATAAATGTGTTGTCTCACGCAATAACCATGTAGCTACTGAGTGCCACAGCTAAATGCACTTGAAATACAATGAAACCAGCTCCTTAAAGCACTTAGTATTTATTGATCTGATATGGCACATCGTTCATGAGCCAAAAATACCCAAAATACCAAATGCAGGTGTTTAGGTGCTGGGGGGCTAACTGACTTCAGCAGAAAGTCCCAATTTCTCGAAGGGTCTGGGTGCCTCGAGCCACATCCAGGGAAGGGTTTAGGGACCCATTTTGTGATGCAGATGGACTTCAGCAGCCGGCCGTGCCGAGAGCTGCCATCCTGCCGGCAGAGGAAAGCCAAGCGTGGATGACTTGCCCTGTGGTTAATGTGCTCACAGGGACGTGCCTGGTCCCCAGCCTTTCCCCAAGGTCTTCATGCATATTTTCTCCTAAAAACAAAATATACAAAGAGTCCGCCCAGCACGGAGTGGAATTCAGGACTCTGCCCGCTCCCTCCCGAGCACATCTGGGAGCCTTTCCCTCGCAGAGCCGAGCAGCTGCACCGCCGGGGAGGGCGGAGGGAGGGAGGAAGGAAGGGATGGAGACTCCCATGCGCTGTCACGGGGGAAAGCGAGGGCTGAAATGGGAATTGCATTCAGGGACGCTGTGGTGGGTGGCTTGGCCCCGAGGCTGTTCACTTGGACAGGGACGGGACCGCTGGGGATGGCGCCCAGCCCCAGGGAGGTGCAGGCTGGGCTGAGTGATGGACAGGGCTGGCTTCCCGGACTTCAGGCTTAGTAATTCAGTCCTGAAAATGAGCCACTCAGAAGGCTCAGTTGCAGTTGGGATAGCTTACTTTAATGAGTAGTTAGAGAAGAATTCACCATGCAACCCACTCTATTGGACAGTGAAACCTTATTTCACTGGGCAATGGCCTGGAGACTTCATCTCCTATGTCGACCAGCCCTTACAGGAAAGGAAATGACATTTTCCTCTTCAGTCGGGAAGGATTTATAGACAAATGGCTGTGCAAAAAGTAGCAACATATTTTCAGTTTAAGAAAATCAGAATTTTTCTTGGAGCATTCTCTCTTGTTTGAAATGTCTCCTGGTGTGATGCACATACAAACAGCCTGATGGACAGTCAGACCATGTTCAGTGACCCCTTCTGCAGCTATTTCTTGGATGAAGCCAGTTCCTTGGTCCTTCCAAACAGATGCAAACAGAAATTTCAGAGAGAAACTTCACCTGAAATCGTTCTTTGACCTGATTCCAAAGGACAGCTTCCATGCAGGGGAGAAGGCTTCAGCATTGTGTATGAAATGGGCCCTGGCTGCTCATTCAGTGCAATAGTATTCTCTTTCATCCCTTCTGCTGACAAGCTAGGATGTGGTGAATCACCACAGCACATCACCAAAAGAAAAGGAGAGCTCTGTGCTAGGCAAAAGCAATACATAGAGCTGTATCTCTATCCATTTGAGGGACATCCATCTACTTCCATCTGACAGAGCTCTTTCTCCTCTTCTCCTGTGTTCCCTCCTTTCGTATGGCTTTTCTGTTTGTATTTTTTTAGTCATGCACAAAAATATCCTTGTTCCCCTATGAAGCACCCAAGGGTAAGGCGATGCCTAGCAGGGCTGGCTGCTTCACGCGCTCCTGCCTTGCTCCACTTGGCCCAAGCTGCATGACCAAAGACCAAGGGTGTAGAGCATGCATGGGCCACCCTCATCCAGAAGACTTCGAAGGTGGGACCGTGCCTGTGCCTAATGCGTGTTTGCAGGCAAACAATGCAGATGGGCAGCGAATCTGGAGAGGAGCACAGGCTCAAGCCTGCACTTAATGGCCAGTGTAAACATCCTCCTGAAATGTCTTTGCAGAGCCAGCCTCCACTGTCTCTCTGCTATTCCCCACTCCCCTTTTACCACCCAACCTCCTGACCTTGCAAAAATATGTCTCTGAAGGGTCAGAGCTTGGGCCTGGAGCAGATGCTAGAGCCTGGGATCAGGGGTGGGTGGCCCGAGGGCTGGACAGTGCAGCATTCCTGCTCTGGGTCTCTGCTTGAGATAAGTTGGCCCCACGCTGTGATTTACACCAAGGAAGCGGAGTCTGAATGAGGCCTGCATGGTCCCTGGCAGATGAGGCAGGAAAAATCCTGTAGAATGAAACCCTTTCAATCTGTCAGTAATGGTTTGCTTTAGAAAAACATCTAATTATATATAGCTAAAAGCACCACGCTGGTCTGGACCACAAGCCATCGCTCACAGCCTCCAAGCCCAAACGCACTGGAACATAACAGGGATTGAGCTAATTTATTTCTGCTTCAGTTAAGCCTGGCCCAAATCCTCCTGGTTTTGCAACCTCTTCCTGGTTGGACTGCAGCAGAAAAGGTGAGACAAAAAGCAGCAGCGGCACTTCCAAGCGAGAAGAACCCATCTGAGATGCTTAAAGTCCCTGTTTGGGGCCTGGGGAGGGTCAGGGTTTCAAAAATGGATTACTCTCCCCCACCAAGGAGAGCATACGCTTACCTAAAGTCAGCAAACACCAAGTGAGCTGCTTTGGGCCAGCTGGGAGGAGCACGGTGAGTGCAAAAAGGGCAGAGCCACCTCCATCGCTCAACACACTCTCGGAAAGCGATGCCCATGGCCTTCCTCTCCTAAAACTGCTGGACACCGGCTGAAGAATAGACCTGCAGCAGGTTCTCTGTTCTCCTGGGGATGTTTGAGCTTGCAATTGCCCCCCTACAGTGCAGGTCCCTGGGAACCCCCGTCCGGGTGCCACCAGCCCCAGTGAGAACCTGGAGCCACGAAGCAGCCACTTTGCCAGCTGTGGCCAGTTCTTCCCTCCACCCTCGGGCTTGGAGCCAGTTGATGGCTCAAGATCCTTGTCTAGGAAACACATTTCCACACTCTTGGGTGATTGTTGGGAAATAGGTTCGAGGAGAGAGGAGTCTGGATTAGTCTGAGTTACGACTCCGCATTTAAGGTCACACTGAGAATGTGACATCAAAACCAGGACTGAATTCTTTCAATATATAAAAAAAACTTCCTCAAGCACAGCAGATGACTTTGGAATTTGAGCACTTACTACTTTTTTTTCCCCATATATTTTATTACGCAATTTCTGCTCCCATGAAGAACACCAAGTTCTCTTCCTTCTTTTCAGACAAGCCAACCAGAGGTAATTCTGATAACCTGGTCCACAGCTTCCGATAGTTCCTCTCTTTGCTCCAGCACAGGACAGCAAACAGTCTTAAACCTACCTAAGGAAACTTGTCGAAATGAATCAGGTAACAAATAGCAAACATACAGTTTACGCAACAGCATGCAACTAAGAAATCTTCCCTTAGCAAAACAATAGGGTCATTGTACTCCCCGTCTGAGCAGTCAGCAAGCTCTACTAGTCCAGGGCTGTAATGAATTAAAGGCTTTTCTGCAGCAGATAAAATTGCTGCTCATTACTAAGAAAAGCACTTTGTCTGGGCGTCTGCAGCATGCTAAATGCATGCGTTCATGTTCCTAGCATAGTCAAAATTACTAAATAGTTGAGGGAAAGGCGATTAGCAGACTTGAGTGACTCAGCTCCATGCTCATTTCTCCCGTTTCATAGGATTCCCAATAATGTGGTAGCAGGAATGGTTACAGCTGAAACGGCTGCTGCATTGACAGCAGAGCTTGAGAGCCTGGTTGGGTGGACACAAGGGCACCGACAGCTCCTCTGCTACCTGGACTATTCATATTCGTGGCTGTTGGACTCTGTTCTTGGAGGTTTTCAAGGCTCATCTAAACAAAGCCATGGCTGACCCAACTGAGCATTGCCAATGGATCTGCTTGGTGCAGGAGGTTGCTTTGGAGCCCTCCAAGGTCCCTCTGGACCCTCTGCAGATCAATGCTGAGGCAGGAGCACCAGGGCAGCAGGATACACGGGACAGGGCATCAAGGCGACAGAGCTGACCTTTCTCTGCCGTAGAATCGCTGGATGGCCTCGGGCAAGGTACTAAAACTTTCCCTGGCTATATTTCCAGCCCTAGCCAGACAGCCTGCTCCATCCTGGGTGTGCTTTTTCGGCAGGGAGGGAAGGGCAGTGCAGAGGCTGCCTGGCAGCAGGTGCTGGGGCACTTCCAGTGGGGTCCTCAGAGGCACTGAAAAGCTGTAGCTACTTGGACACCAGAAACAGCTAAAGCCAATCTGTCAGCACTCCTGAGATGCCCGTAGCAGTAATTAGGGCTTATTGTGAGACAAAAGAGATCAAATCCAGGTGGTGGAAATTAGGAAGTGAAATGGCAAGAACAATTACTAGAACAATGTCATGGATTTCCTCCACCACAGCACCGAAGGACCGTGACAGGGAATACATCAATGGGCCTAAATAATTCAGAGCCTTGGTTTCGCTTAGGAAATTCTAACTAAACACGCCCGATGCTTGTGTCTTGTCTTTAAATGTTAGTGGTGCTTTGGATTGCTGTCGGGGCTCTGTATCATCGGAGCTGATCCTGGGCTCCCATCTTGCCACTGCCTGGCCTCCAAACCTTAAAGGAGCTGGGAAAAGGGAGGCAAGACCTGTGAAACTGCTTCCTCCTGCATCCCCTTTCCCAGAGCGCACACATACCATGTGTCATGTTGAAACTGGATGCACCTGCTAGAGGAGCTGTGTGGGGGCAGACATTATACGCCAGTTATAAATCCTTAGGCTATCAACAGCCTTTAGTAAACATTTGGACAATCCTTCCTACCTCTCGGTCGTCCAAATATTTGCATCAAGTGGGGCTGCTAGCCGTTTCCTGACATGCTGCGTATCTAAGAATATCCTCGGATCGTAGGTCAGTTCCAGCGCACCGTGATGGATAGTCTTATTGGTTGAAATAAATGGCTTGGGGAGAAAGAAAAAAAATCTATCTGTCTGCCGATAATAAATCCAGGTCAGGATGGAGTGAAACAGCTTGTGGTCATGAATGGTATTTTTAGAGAGCTTTTAGGATCTGATCTGAAGCACCCAAGGGTTAACAAAGAACAGCCCCGAGCTCAGTTAGTGGATATACTTCCCTTGGTGACCACCTTGGACCAGGCTGTTGGAGAAATGGTTGAAGTTGCCCCTGAAAGCTCTTCCTTCCTGCTGCGCTGAGTGTGGGGTTGGAAATAGCCTGAGCCAACTTCGGATGTAAAATAGGAGCCTGCTTCACCGAGTTTGGCAGCAGTTCCTCCAGAGGAGAGCATCTCCCAGGTGAACGGGGAGGAGAGCGCTGCAGTGCACGGCGCTTGAAGGCTGCGTGCGAACCGCTCCATGCAGCGGAGCTGCCAAGCCAAAATANAAAAAAAAAAAAAAGCAAAAAAAAAACCTTTTTTTTTTTTTTTTTTTTTTTTAATGTGGAGAGAGGAAAGCAGCTTGGACTCTGCTTTAGTAGTTAGTAGGGTTTCCTGCACACAAAACCTGTGTTTAAGACTACTGTGCTAAATAACAGTGCTAGGAAGATTGAGCCTTGCAGCACAATAATTTTAGTCTTCCTCTCAATACTCAGCGGGTACTTATGGCTAAATATACACTGTAATAAACCAGTGGATTTTCTGATAGCATAGTAAAGAAAATGTTTGACCCTCAGCTTAATTGCTGGATAAAACTCTTAGGGTGTAATGTGGCTTTTCCACCGCAACTTCAGCTTGGACCTTCTGTTTCAATCTCTACTCCCCTCTCAATAAAACCACCAAACCCGCAGCAAACAAAAGCAACGCGACTTGCGATTGTGCAACAGGCGAGGCGGCGGGTGCCATAAATCTGTTTTCTAACAGCGACGTGGGGCCGACCCCATGCCGGGGGGCTTGTTCACCCCCAGTTACCACCAGGTAATCCCTCCCGGTACCCCCCAGTTTCGCCAGGATCTCCTCCCCCCAGTCATCGCTCCCTTTTGGGAAGCCCACGGCTCCAAGCCCTCTTTGGACAGACTAAACATCTGCAAAGTCTCCTCTCTCCCCTCCAGCCCTCCCGGGGGAAGGAGCCGGTCCCAGATGGACAGGAGAAAGCCGGTGTCACTGGGGAGGGCGAGCGGGGCTCCCGGGGGGGGTGCCAGGGAGCAGGGATGTGGCGGAAGCATAAAGCACCTGTTGGGAGGCTATTTAGGGATTAGCCAAGTGCTGACAGACAAATTGGCAAGATTAATAAGAGCAATCAAGGCTGTGTGGGCTCGAGTTGTGAGCTGACATTAATGTGACATCACTTTCATCTGCTTTTGCCTCGCACCGCATAGCTGGTCTGCAGCATCATTAGTGCTTCTAGAGAGCGGCACGGCCGGATGCAGGGGCTAGAGGAGGGTGTACGTGCGTACGTGTGCGTACATACGTGTGTACACGTGTGCACATGTGGGTGCTGGGGCAGGGGACAGCCCTCCGGCCCCATCCTTTGGCCAGTCCCCACGCGGGGGCTGCGTGCGCTGAGCGGCACAGGGGCGAGCACAGCAAGGGGCTGGGTGCCTGGGGGACCCCGGCTCCCCCGCCCTGCTGCCCCCGCCCCAAGCACCTCTGCAGGGCCTACCTGGCCCTAACAGCGCCGGGTTAATTTTGGTGATGTTTTCTCCAAAGCCATCTGCTGTACTGTTTTACTTTTTGCCTTGATAAGCCATCCGCTGCATTGCTTAACATCGCTAGGTAAAAATGATGCCCCCCCCCCCGAAAAAAAAAAAGAAAGAAAGAAGGAAAGAAATGCATTATGGAAAAAAAGGCTAATTCCAGGTGTGAAGAGAGAACAGTGAACCCCCCTGCACTCCCCATGCTGGGAATCTCCCCTTTCCACAGGGAGATGTTTTGATGCCCTCCAGATATTTTAAAGGAGAAAAAGCTGTTTTGGGGGCTCTCCTCTGCTCCCCAAAACAAGGAGAAAAATCCCCCCTGCAGCCCTAAAGTGACACTGCCATTGCATGGGGAAAGCTTTGGGTTTTTGTGTTTTCCCTTGTTCTCTTAAATCCCTTCCATGTTAAGGTTTCACTCGCCCCAAATTTTGTTCACGTCCCCTTCAGACGGCAACTTGTTTACATGGAGATTTTCTTTGTACTTTAGTCAATGAGGAATCATAACAGTAGTAAAACATCTGAACGTACAAATCCTCCAGGTCTGCCTGGCTCTGCCGGAGAGGCTGCTCCGCCGAGAGCTTTTGCCCACAAAAGGAAAGTGTTGAAAAGGAGGGAGATGCCAAAGCTGCGCGCAAGTTTGCTCTCCGAGCTGCCGGGGGGAGAAACCCGCTTGCTGGGACCCAGGGTGCATCCCTCCAAGCTGGGAAATTATCGACCGGGAGAGGAAAGTCTGTCAAAATTGGATTTTTTAACTATCACTAGCAACAGTTCAAGCACGCAAATGCAGACAGAGATAGAAACAGTCGAGGGGGGTGCCAGGAATAATTTTGGAGAAATCTTTTTGTTAAGAAAACCAGAATCAAATTGACCCCAAATTCAGACTCTGAAATCCAAGTAACAGGCTGACGATCACTGCTTCCCCCCCAAAAAATTAAAACACTGCTGGGTTTTTATTTTTATGCAATTGATTAGTTGATTCCTGCTCACTTAGCATGTAAAAGGACTGGAATTATATATACACAATATATAATATAATATAATATAATATTATATTATATTATACATATATATATACATATTTTTTAAACCATCCTAAATGGTAAATTACCGGGGATTTTTTGAGCAGATTTCAGGTTCTGCTGAGCTCCACCTGGCAAGGAAAACCCCCCGACAATGCCCCATCCCGCACAGCCGAGGTTTTACGGACGCGCACCCGTTTGCCACTGGGACACAGAAACCCCTCTGTGGTATCGGGGGGTGCGCGGGGAGGGCGAGCTGAGCCCCCCCTTCCCCTGCCCGCCTCTAGGAGCCGAGGGCTCGTTTTCGTTGTTTTTACGGCTA
>VXAA01003841.1:260578-272866 GCA_013399115.1 Anseranas semipalmata | reverse complement strand
ATGTATATATATATATACATATATATATATATATATGTATATATATATATATATATTTAGTCTGGAGAAATAACAATTCAATATAATACTTAGGTTATTTAAAAGCATAAAAAATGCTCATTTCCTCTGGGTTACCTTTACTGACTATGAAAGCTTCAGGGAAAATAAATAAGGATTTTGTTTGTAACAGGAAGTGAGTAAAGCAATATTGTTTCAGAGGTTTTAATACTAATTGCTTTATTTCCTGTCATTAAAGTTAGAATTAAGTATTCTAGGNNATCTGGTTCCCACCCCCCTGCCATAGGCAGGGATACCACCCACTAGTGTTTTGTTTGTTTGCTTGTTTGTTTTGTTGTTGTGGTGGCTTTCTTTGGGGGGTGGGCTTTAAGTTAAAAAGTCACTTTCATTCTTATTTGGGATATTTATATTAGGAGACAGTCTACACAGATCCACCTCAAAGCTCTGGCTAACTACAGGTCTCTTTGAAGCTCTTAAAGTACACAGGCTGAAAGTGTGCTTCCAGATGGAGACAAAACTACCCTTCTTCCCAGTGGAGCAGTGAAAATTTTTAAGCTGCATCATCTTTCATATTATTTAAAGTATTTATTCACAGATTTACATTTGTGCATGAGCAAGTCAGTGTCCCATGGCTTCTCTATCCTTTTTGAAGTGATTAGAGCCTCTGGGATTTCTAGGAAGATGCATGTTCTCTGTTCTCTCATGAGGCAGATGTTTAAAACCTGCCAAAATATTTGTCCTTTGCATTAGATCTGTAATTGGCAGAAAGGAACTTTACACTATTTGTATACTTGTTCATGAGCATCCACAATAGTGTCAGACAAATTATAGCTTATAATACCACCTATTGTAAGAGTCTGATTTTGCAAAATATATCAAATATTTGCTACAGTTAACTTATAACTCCAAGAAAAAGAGAAAACTGCAGTATTTCATATCTCGTCCTGTCTCCTGTATAATGTTACCTGTATTATAAATACTTATTTGGTCTGAAGTTCACTGGGAAATGAATTCCCTTAGCTACAATGGGCATCTGGGACATGCACCCCCAAATCCAGCCTATGGCTGTTCTTGGTAAAATTATTCATTCTGTGTTAGTCCATTATTCTTTCTTATATATATATATGTATATATNTATATATATATATATGTATATATATATATATATATTTAGTCTGGAGAAATAACAATTCAATATAATACTTAGGTTATTTAAAAGCATAAAAAATGCTCATTTCCTCTGGGTTACCTTTACTGACTATGAAAGCTTCAGGGAAAATAAATAAGGATTTTGTTTGTAACAGGAAGTGAGTAAAGCAATATTGTTTCAGAGGTTTTAATACTAATTGCTTTATTTCCTGTCATTAAAGTTAGAATTAAGTATTCTAGGAGTCTTCTAATAGAGAATGTCAAAATCATTTTCTGAAGTTGATGTATAATGTTGCATCGGGTATACTATCAACCACTTCTTAGTTTAATAGTGGATCACTAAATTGGTAACCGAACTCAGTCCATCTTGTTCACACAGCAAGTCCATCTTGCTGTTGATAAATACTGCATAAACTCCAATGTGGAGGGTAATTATGCTCTATACCTGAGGCCATTCTGGCTCCAAAACAGAGACAATGCACTAATACTATGAAGTCTTCCTTCCATATATAGAAATTCTGACCATTTATCTGAAACTGAAAAAAATTCAAGTTTTGTTGTTTGTGATACCAACTAAGATATATTGCTTCCTGTCAAGTGAGACCAAGAGTCCCCAAAACATCCTTATCTTTCCTGTGTAGCCTTCTACACACTAACGATACCTAGAGCTAGAATGACAGATGTCAATATTTGAATAACAAAGGAGGACAATGGAAATTTGTGCAACAAATCTATTCCTATTTATTTTCTATGCCAGGGAAAGAGGGCTGGCAATATTGATGTGACAGGACTTTCCACAGATGCCAATTTGTAATACAAATGCAATCAGTTCCCTTTCTGCTTTGCTACGTTAACATTTGGCTTAGCCTTATAATAGTAAAGAGTAGTTACTATATCCAAGTTATTATTTTATCTCAAAACTTTCAGTTTATATTGTTCAGCACTTTCCTTCAGTTTACTAAATAGCAGGTATGCATGGATCTGTGTGAAAATAAAAATTTTACTCCTCTTTTATACAATTATGGCATGAATGCCATGGTACCATACAAGATACATAATCAGACAAGAGTAAATACCTAATCACATCATTCTCAAGAGAAGTTACACTGCAGTGAATGGAATTAAACTTACTTTAAATTTTGTGTGTGATGGAAGTTATTCCCAACAAAAAATAATGTTCAGGTATTTAACACATTTCATTTCAGGAACCCAAAGTACTGTGCTAGTCATTATAAAAATAGTACTTGCTATACTGAATAAAAGTCTATCTTCTGAATAATCTGTCCTATCTAACTGTAACCAATAGTAACCAAATATTTTACATAAAATGAAAGAACCATGCAGCAAGTGGATGCAAGATAATTTATCATACATAAATGTACCATCTAAATCCTGCATATTAGAGATAGGTTTAAATTGTGAATCATGAATTTTTATCAGTCTTCCAATGCATTTGAAGATATTAAATGTTATAATCTGATACACTTATTGTCAGAATATACAACTCCTATATCTGCCTGAGAACAAATGATACCCTTGCAAAGTTGATGTTACCTGGATTTCAGCCATAGCATGAACAAGCTAAGAGAACAAATTCCCCTCAGATATCCATGGAAACCTTTTATTTGACTCTCCATGATCACTGGTGCAAACTTCTTGTTCCATTGTTTGTAGTTTCTAGTATCTGTACAGCTAGATAATAAGATGATTCTTTTTTTTTTTTTTTCCTTGCCAATATCATCCTTTAACAAAGCTCACCTTAAGCTAGAATGAATATCTTTCATGTAGCTGTGTGGTGAAGACACTCCAAAGTTCTGGAGCTACTCAGTAGAAAGGCTGGGGTACTTGATCTTTTTTAGTATTAGTCAGTAGATAAGGACCCATTCCATGCATTTGAGTACTTGATAGTATTTGACATATGAGTATCTCAAAATGACAAATACCAATTAGTGATTTCCCCATCAGCTTCTTCCACCTTTTAGTCATTCCCATAACTAAGAGAGTAGAGTTTATAGCATGCCAAGAACATAAGATTGTGAGAAGCTATGATGACAGACAGGGTATAAAAATATGACTAGAATAGGCTGGTACCAGTTCCAGGTGGGTACCAAAGGCTGCAGGGGAGGAAAGATGATATCAGTGGCCCACTGAATATCCAATAAACTGGTTTTCAATCTCTGAGATCCTATGCACAGTGGGGCTGAAACATAAAAAGTTTACAGGCTCCTAATATCCAGTGTATCTGATCAGGAGTGTAAAAACAGTTCCAGGCTAGTTTCACATGGTCCAAAAATACAGTTAATGTCAATAGAGTGTGCTGAGGTGCATAAATACAGAACTACACAATACATAGATATAGGTACACAATATTCTTTTTAAAGGCAGTATGTGGATTTGTTTCCATTGTTCCTGTGGCACACAGGCTTGTAAAGCCACACCTGGCATTACAGACAAAGAGAGTGTTGTGGTTTAACCCCAGCAGGCAGCTACGCCTTACACAGCCACTTGCTCACTTTCCCTCAGTGGGATGGGGGAGAAAATCTGAAAGGTAAAAGTGCAAAAACTCATGGGTTGGGATAAACATGTTTTAACAGGTAAAGCAAAGCTGAATGTGCAAGCAAAGCAAAGTAAGGAGTTAATTCCCTGCTTCCCAACAGCAAGCAGATATTCAGACATTTCCAGGAAAGTAGAGCATCATCACACATAACAGTCTCTTTGGAAGACAAATACCATCACTCCAAACTTCTCCTCTTCCTCCTTCTTTCCCCACAGTTTTTATTGCTGAGCCCAGCCTCATGTTGTCTGGGATATTGCTTTGTTCGATCTGGTCAGCTGTCCTGGTTCTGTCCCCTCCCAGCTCCTTGTGCACCTCCAGCCTCCTCGCTGGCTGGGCAGTGTGAGAAGCAGAAAAATCCTTGACTCTGTGTAAGCACTGCTCAGCAACAACTACAACATCAGTGTGTTATCAACACTGCTTTCATCACAAATCCAAAATAAAACATCATGCCAGTTTCTATGAAGAAAAGTAACTCTACCAGTCAAAACCAGGACAGAGAGACACAATGATAGAGAACAAAATAAAAATTGATAACATGATTTGTGACAACGAAATGAAACCTTGAGCAGAATCATCACAATTTTCAGGAAGATGTTGCCATAGATCAAAGCATTCTTTTGTAATGGATGATCCATTACAACTTGAGGGGAAGGGGGAGAGTGGGATGGCAGGCATTGTTTCAGTAGATATAAATATTAGTTTATCATGGAAAGAAAGTGTAGTCTTGCAATTAAAGGGACCTCAGATCATAATGTTAATGCCATCCCTTCCCCTTTGCATCGCCTTAGGGAAACCATTTCACTTTGCTTCTGTGTCATCATCAAGAAATAATGACAATGCTTTTCCACTTAGTTCACAAGTAGGCTGGGAAGGGTTAATTACTTAACCTCTGCACTCTGTTTTGAATATGAGAAGAATTATATAAAGGTTAAGTAGTGTTATTATGGTAATGAACAATAAAAAAGCCTTATTTTTTATTTCAAGGCAAATTAGTATTTTTATTTGATCTTCTTGATATTCAGAAGAAAGAAAGTATATCTTCAAAACAAATAATGACTATCCAATTAACCTAAAACTCCTTCAAGTCTCTTTGTAGTCTTGCAAATAAACTGAATGGCATATTAATTAAGTATCAAAAAATGTTAAGATAATTTTATTTGTAAACATTATTGAATCCATTGAGTTATTAACATAACAGGAGTTTTAGTAGGTTTAGACAATTAAAATATGAAACTTGTGTATGTTTTTAAGGTTTTAAGTGGGTTATTTCAGAATTACTTGAAAGAACTAATCAATATTTCATAGAGTTTCACTGCTGTACATAGTTGTTTAAGGCACTTTGATCAAATTGAATTATGGTTCTTTTATCTCACTGTGGCATTCAACATTTCCAACAGATAACTGTTGACAACAGTGGTTCTGAGTCTGTAAATATACTGTCCACAAAAAAGACAGTTGTTCGAATGACAACTGAAACAGTCATGAACCTGGGTCTACGAAAATAGCCAGATTTCTGAAATAAAGAAAGAACTGAGTCACTGGGAAACATGCAAGCAATAACAAAAATGTTAAGGGTCCAAACAGTTGTCCGGTGCTGTTTCACCAATATTTTAAGTAGTTCAGAAAAGACACAAAGATAATAGCACCATCTTGACAGTTTTCAGATACTGAGGAATTAGCAATATGGTATTGTAACTACCCAATCTGTGTGTGTGCCAAGGCTATCTGGATTTAAAGGTACAATGTGTTAAAGTAGACAGACTAAGTAGGTGCAAAAGACTAAATAAATCAAAATCTGCTGAAAAGTTGGATTCATTTTAATATTGTTGATGCATATGTCAATCAAATATGCATTACAGTATTTGTTTTGATATGAAATTCTCTTTGTTTTACTGTGAGTTGTTATAGTGTGCTGAATGAAATGTTATTGTACGTAATCCGAGTTAGAAGTTGGTAGAAAAGAAAATGAAGTTTTACCATCCAAAAGTGAAGATTTCTGAAAATCAAGAAATTGAGGGAAAGGCTGATAAAATTTATGATATGAGTACATTACTTGAAAATAAGCCTTAATGAAGTAAAAATCAATGATGATAAAGAAATATTTGCTACCTTTGAAGTCCCTTCACACAAGTGTAAAAGGACATGCCTTTTTCATTGTCTGAAAAAAATCTTTGAGGAAGGTCTTTGATGCTTTAGGAAGACCCTATATTGATCTATAAATTGGATCCATCAGATTACACACTTCATTAACTATGCTTCTTTATTCCTCATTTCATTTACTACATGCCTGCATGAATGTAGCACATGCATTTTGCTGTGTTTTCAAAAGCATCGAAGAGAGAAAGATTCAAAAGAAAAAGGGATAAAGGTTAATTCCAATATAAGAACCAAGGTCAGGCTCTAATTTGCTAAGTATGCAAGAAAAATTTAGAAATGACTAAGAATCTTCTGCCTAACTTCTGATGAGAAGTTTGTATTAATATTTCTCAGAAAATAGTCATTATTGGGAAACACTAAGTGACCTTTGTTGCTAGGTTTAGGAAACCCTAGCCTAATCAATTGTGCCCCAAAGTAATGGCCATAATCGTAAATGACAACAGTAAATAGGGTTTCTGAGGTCTACTCAGATGAAAAAAAAACAGCAATAGAAGAAGACCTAGTAAAGAATAGCTAAACAGGTTTTAGTACACATGTATAAAGTATAACCTGTTTCCTACTCAGTCACTGAAGTTCCTTTCTTCCATAAATGATTTTTTAATTATTTTTTGCTACTATATCTACTATAAAAACTCTTTGTTTTATCCTTTTCTGATTGTACAGCAGTCAAAAATAGATGTGGTGTTCAGTCACACATTGCTTTTTGGGGGTCTCAGACACATGTATCAATCTCATGTATCTATGTGCATTACTTATGGTTGTCTCTATACTTAATGACGTAAAATGAACAGTTCAGAGAAAACTGAGAATACAGTGAGATCCACCCATCATCTCTATGGTTTTACTTTTCAGGAAGCAGTAATAGCTTAACGTAAACTTCAGTAATAGCTTAGTAAGTCCAGTAGATAGTAAATGATTTTCCTCAGGGTTGTTAGCATTTACAAAATTAGGAGGACAATTGTGTCATATCTGAAGAAGGTAAAACTCCAAAATTCAAGATCATTGATTTTGGGACCAACCAAGGGAGGAAGAGTCAGATGGAACCCTTTGGAAACTGCTAACAACAATGAATATACAGACTATGAAGGGTAAGATTTTATTTTCTGTAACATCCATCACACAGGGCATGGAACAGAGCTGAGTCAGACTATGGGGCTGGATATGTACAATGACAACCAGCTACTGAGGAAAAAAACGTGTTGCTTTTATTGTGCTGCATGTTGTAAAGAAGGATGTTCCCAGCCTGCTTGCTATCATCCATTGATAAGTCCTGAATCCTATAAGGTTCTGTATTGGGTTTACGTGGCAAGGTTTTGCTAGCAGGAGGGCTGCAGGTCTGCAGAGAATTAAAAGCAAACTAAAAATACCTCCTCCTCATCCACCCTCTTCTGCCTCCTCCCCCCGAGTGGCACAGGGGAACAGGTGAGGGGGGTTGCTATCAGTCCATAATGCTTCATCTCTGCCATGCCTTCACGGTCACTCTCCTTCCCAGCTCATGTGGGGTCCCTCCCCCAGACTGCAGCTCTTCAAGAACTGCTTTAACATGGGTCTGTACCATGGGGTCCACCCTTCAGGAATGGACTGCTCCAGCATGGGTCTCCCACCAGCAATAGCTCCTGCCAGAAAACATGGGCTCAATGTCTGCTCCACGTGGGCTCCTCCACGGGCTGCAGCGCGGAGATCTGTTCCGTGTGGTACCTGTGGGCTGCAGGGGGACGGCCTGCTCCACCATGGGCCTCTCCACGGGCCGCAGGGGAACTTGTGCTGCGGCGCCTGGAGCCCCTCCTGCCCTCCTTCTGCACTGCCCTGGCTGCCTGCAGGGCTGTTTCTCACTCCTCTCTCCCAGCTGCTGTGGCGCAGCAGTTTGTTCCCTTCCTTAGCTCTGCTCTCCCAGAGGCACAACCAGCGTCGCTCCCTGGCTCGGCTCTGGCCAGCGGCGGGTCCCTTTTGGAGCCGGCTGGAGCTGGCTCTGACCTGACCTGGGGCAGCTGCTGGGCTCTGCTCACAGAGGCCTCCCCTGCAGCCCCCCTGCTACCAAACCCTTGCCACGTAAAGCCAATACAAACATAGTCACATCATTCCATCAGGTTGAATATACTTACCACACTTACTCCAGCCAGCTAACTTAGGAGTGCTGTTTTGGTTTTGGGGTTGGTTGCTCTGAATGACTTGTGACAAGTACCTTCTTTTCTTCTGTTTTATCGTCATTGAAAAACATTTCTCAAGTAATCTGTACAGATTTCATAAGGAAACCCAAGCATATTATATGATTACGTAATTTGATGCTATATCATAATGAACATGCTGTGAAAAAGAATGAATTAAGGTCACAGAGAAAAAATTTAGCTCTGATACTTCCTAGTTTGGAGTGCTTGTTTTACAGGTCTAGTATTCTATTAATAGCTTTGTTAGTATAAATTTATAATGTGGCATGTGACTATGTCATTTTCTTCTCATATCCAACCCCAGAAGGAAGAAAATTAAATTGAGAGGCATGATTTCAACTACCTTAAAATAATGCACCACTAGAAAATATTATTTCTAGATATGTTTAGTTGAAGATGCTTAAAACAATGACAGAAAAATCAGCACCTTCAACATCTATAAGGGAACTACTTCTGCCCAGGTATGATTTACAACACAAGGTGGTGACTGGAGTGCTCAGCTGGGATGATATCAGAAAAATCTGGGAAGATTTTTATGCAACAGAGATTCACCAATTTAGTTTTATTTTAAGGAGAATGAGTAAAGAAAATTCTTTTAGATCCTGTCTGTATTTAGGCATCTGCTGATGTTATTGTTATAAGGCAGAGAAGTAGAACTTTAGGACTTGAATAACTTTTAAGATAAAAGAATTAAGATGTTTTGAGCATGCAAACTCTTCTGGCTTTAATGGCTGATGACTGAGTTTTTGGCATGAGTCTCAAAATACAATTAAATAACATTGTAAATCTCCAACTATATATTTTTGTAAATTCTGTGATCCATACAGTAAAGCAAGAACTATCAAACATTATTTACAGTCTGGAATGCAGAAATGCTTGAATTGACCAGATACCATCTTTATTTCACCATAACCAACCTTTGAAATAAGAAAATATTCTCGTCTTTTTTTCTCCCAGGAAAGGTTCTTCTCTTGGATTAAAGCCAGGTTTATCTCAGTTACTTTAGATTCCAGGAACACCATTCTTGTTTGTTTGACTCCCTTTTTTTTGTATGCAAATGCAGTGTATTTTAGCAATAGGTAGCACTCAGGTTTGCATCCTAATTGGTGACTTAAAATGCCTAGCATTATCCTTCAACAAAGTCAGCCTTTCATATTGAAATTCTGGAGTGTCAAAATGACTGAGCATAGATGGAGAACTATTAATTATGATTATTTTAAACTGTCTCAGAGTTTCAATAACTCTCTCTGGGGTAGGTGAAGAGCAGAGCATTTACGTACCTGTATAGATGTGATTTTATATTAATAATTTTAAATGTCTTAGTTCGTAATATGAAAAAAGAGAGTGTATGACCTGTTAGCTTTACATTTTCTTTTAAAAATATTTTAAATGTTTACTGGTATTAATTCCTCTTTTGGGGTCACTGTAGTTGGTCACCTTTTAGCTGAGTGGGAAGAGTCTTTATAAGTAAGATATAGATAGATATGTATATACATATATGTGTATATATGTGCTTATAAATATATACACATACATAAAAATAAATAAAGGTGTAAGGTAATTACTTATTGAGCAATACACACAAAGATCACTAGGATTTAAGAAGCTGCTAGGCTAAGCAGCAGTGGACTTAACATCGCAGTAAGACATCTGAAGAGCCTTTGCTGGCCAGGCAGGCATCAATAGGGCAGGAAGGACCATCAGTGCTGGCAGCTTGCCATCTTGCAAATCCTCTGACACTGCTACTTTTCTGCATTTTCCCCTTAGGGTTTTAAACCTCTCCATTCCATTGTTTTTTCACCTTGAATTTTGGAAATACTCAATCTCCATCTTTATTTTCCTACTGTCTACATTTCTTATCTTGCGTAGTTCTTTCTTAAAGTGTAGCAATTTCTTCTGATCTCTGAGCCACAGTATCAGTTCTGGGCCATGGATACTTGAAAGACTGATGGCAGAATTCACTGTTTATGGTGAGAAGAAATTACAGAATGTTTTAGGAAGGAAAGGGATCCTGATCATAAAATTCATGACAGCTAAATCAGTTAGCTTTATCAAAAGAGTTTCCATTAGAAATAAAATGCAGTCAGGACAGGATAAGCAAATGGCTCTTTTTTATTAATTGGGAATGTTAAAATAGACCAGAAATTTTTGAAGATTGCAGGAGGCAGGTATGGAGAGGTAGTTTATTATACTTGGCACTAGACAAAAAAGGACTAACCTTGGCAAACAGGACTTGATCAAATTGCATCATTCTCCACTTTTCACTTCTCTCACTTCTGAGCGTCAGCAGTAACATCCTGGAAAGCTGGCAAATGTCTGGCAGCAACAGATGTAGAACTTGGGTATGACAATGTTAGGTGCAATACATACAGCAACATCTTTTCCTTGATGTGTGTGATTTTCTATGTATACCATATCTAGTATCATAATAAAGCATAATTTTAAATCTTCGTACCTTAGGACTTGTTTTAAGAGAAGCAACAGACTCTCAACTTACAGATGGGTAAACTGAAATCACAGAGCCAGAATAATCTATCCAAAGTCATACAGGAAATGAGGCACAGAGGTTGCAGGGAAACTCATAGTTTGAGTCTCAGTTTAATATTCTGTCTGTGTGGCTTCAATGCACTCTTACACACATTTAAGGTCCCTTGCAGTACTCCAAAGTATATAATAAAAATCTGATGCATACAAGCCAGACCACTGAGTAACTTCATGTCATTAGCCATGACAATTTCTGTTGTTTAAGAAGATATTTCATTCCTAAATTAATTCACTACAGATGTCTAAATCAAAACAGATTGCAAAATGGCATTTCTATAAGGTTATTGGTGATGCTAGGTGTTAAACTATCTATAATGTTCTTGGTCAAAAGGCAGGAGGATTTAGAGATTAAATCTTTGCCTCTCTTTCATCTTTGGTCCCAGATGAAAATGCATCCTTCACGTTCCTTGCTTCTAAAAGTAGGATACAAATAAAGTATTTTCAAATGATTTGAAATCTGGACCAAGGTTATGATGGTTTTCCGATGTGAAGGAAAAACAGGACTCCTCCAATAGATTCTGATGTTTAGTATCTTCATAACGCTTCTTTTTGGGGAGAGGGTGAGAGTCGAATGTTAGATCCACAGGATAAGGATCAAGGAGAGTGAAACCGATACGGTATCCTCTACATGTTTCCTCATAATGTCCCCATACTTCTTCAAATGTGAGAAGAGACACTGTTCTGATATATGGTGCAGAAATAATTGCCTTCTGTGTTCTTCTAGCACATAATGTAAAATAAAAGGGTATGTAATATTTTATACTCTTTCACCACATGTCATAGAAGGCCTTTAAAAGATTTGTGAAAGATCCAGTAATGTGATTTATTTTTTTTGGCAGCAGTGGGGTCATTGAAGTACCTCAGACTGTCTTCTGAAGGTTAATTAATTTTATGCTAAGAGGCTAGTCTTTCAGAAGCAGCCATCTAGTGGAAATAGAAAAGTCTTTAATTAACAAACATCAGATCTCATACCTAGTAGAGTTATACAAAGACACACAAACCTGCAGACTTTATATTATCTCACCATATATAATTATTTCTCCATATACCCCCGTTTGTCATCAGAAAACCCAAAAACCTTTGTCCTCAAATTGGATCTTGATTTTTATTAAACTTCTATTAAAACCAAACACAGAATTAGTAGGAAGCTTCTTTCATATAAAATAATGCATATTAAACCCTTTGCTTTCAAAGACTGACTTTTATATCTATTACTAATTCCAAATATTAAGAAACAATAGTCTAAGAAACTATTGATCTAATCTTTAAGTAAATTTCAAGAGAAATGCAAAAATATTGTGCTGTCAATATCCAAAAATTATATTAATACATTACACAGCAGGGATTGTGCAGGACATGAAGTTTGAGGTTAGTATTTATTACAGTTGAATGTTAAGGTTCTGTCTGTGCACAGCTTCACTCTGCTAAGCATTTAAAATGTACATAGTGAGGGATCGTCCTCTGTTAGTTTTAATAGGAGAGACAGATTATAGCAAGGGTGCAGAGTAGGGCTAAAAGACCAAGAGAAATTAAATGACCTTCCCTCAAGTCATGCAGCACCCTTTAGCTCATAGTAACCAGTGGGTCTGCCCAGCTCCCTGAAAAGGTTCAATTGACTAATCTACTCCTTCCATTATACAATCTCAAAGGGGAAAAAAAAAAAAAAAAAAAAAAAAAACAAAATAAAAAAAAAGATAA
>VXAA01003841.1:235619-260484 GCA_013399115.1 Anseranas semipalmata | reverse complement strand
GGTGGTGGTATTTTGTTCTGTTTTTAACAAAAAAAATGCCACAGAGTAATTAGATTTGAGAAAGTATAAAATAAACTAGTGAACACCTTCATTTTATATACATTGGAAAGATGAAAGAAAATCAATAATACAAACTAAAAAATACAGAGCCATTTTGCATAAGAAGTCTGAAGCTCAGTCCTCTGTAGAGGGTCAGCCAGGGTTTGCATAAGGTGAATGGTAACAGCTGTATCAACTGTGTACATTCCTTCTCTGAACATTAACAAACTGATTATTTTAACCTAGGTAAAACATTTAGGCTTCTGAAGGTTCCTTAAGTGCTGTAGATAACACTTATGCTGCACAGACTCTCAAGGACGGAGTGTTGGTTGAAAAGAGAAAACAATCTGTTGAGAACTTGGCATAGGGTAATGCTCACTTGGTGGGTCCAATTTCCTAAACAGGATGGTCACTCACTGTTTAGTGGAGACAGGTGTCACCTTTGCTGACAGCAGCATCTTTCTCTTAATTGGGTAAGATGCCCCAAACTGCTGTTCTCCCAATTTCTTATTCTCCAGCTGACTGTAGTCCTACAAAACACCGCAGCAAGGGCACCATCCATCTCTATTAATCATCTTAATTACATACAAAACATCTTTTAAATATCTCTACTATGTACAAAAGACTGTTTGCTTTAACCATTTCTGCACAAAACATTTCTATGATTTACTGTGGTCAAACTTGGCGGCTGCCAGATGCCGATGCAGCTGCTCTCTCGGTGTACCTCCTCAACAGGACAGTAGGGAGTAAGCAACATGAAAAAGCTCCTGAGTTGAGATAAAGGCAGGGAGATCACTTACTAATTAATGCCATGAGCAAAACAGACTGTACTTCAGAAAAAAAATAATTTAATTTATTGCCAATTAAGATAGTGAAGTATGGTAAGAAATAAAGACAAATTAAAACAATACCTTCCCTCTTTCTCCCTTGTCCCAGGCTCAACTTCACTCCTTCATTTCCAACCCCTCTACCTCCTCAGGCTCTGGAGCGCTGCAGGGATTATGGGGAATGGGGGCTGTGGTCAGTCCCTAACAGCTCCTCCCTGCTGTTCCTCACACTTTTCCCCAGCCCCAGTGTGAGTCCTTGCTATGGGCTGCAGCTTCCTTCTGGATAAACTTGGTCCAGCATGGAGTCTTCCATGGGAAACCGTTCCTTCAGGAGATATCCACCTACTCTGGTGTTGTCTTCTCCATGGCCTGCAGGGGCACAACCTGCTTCACCATGGTCTTCTCCAAGAGCTGCAGGGGCATCTCTGCTCTGCTCTACCTGGGGCACCTCCTGCCCCCCTCCTCCTCTCCCCTGGGTGTCGGCAGGGCCGTTTCTCACACCGTTCCCCTCACCGCTCCCTGCCGTGTGGTGTTTGCCCTCCCTTCCCCAGGCTGGCCCCGAGGCGCCGCCATCTTGGCTGCGGGGCCCGGCCGTGCCCTGCAGTGGGGCCATTGGAGCCGGCTGGAACCAGCAGAGTCTGGCACGGGGCAGCCCCAGCCTCACCTCACAGAGGCCACCCTTGCCAGCACTTTGACACCTGCACCCAATATTATGTCTTATCTACATACAAGTTGATCACTTCTGCAGCAGGAACTGCCTTGGACTCTCTGGGGCACCCCATCAAGGATGTTCATCAGCACATTTAAGGTTCTGGGAGCTGAAGAGATCTCTGTTTCATGTCCAACCTGTCTTTCAAACTAGTCTGTTATCTCATCTATGCAAACAACTAATCAGGGAGTTGCTGGTTCACTTGGGGAGTTAACCATGACTTATGAGCAGCATGTGTGCACACAGGCCCTAACAGCCAGCTACACCACAATCATAACTCTAGAAGCCCAGGTTTCATCCTTATATGTCAATTAAGCTCTGTGGCTCTTGGCACACTCCATGTGACCACTGGGAGCAAGATTCACCGTATTATGGATGCTACCTCCTCACATGAGTTGGTAAGCCTTCCAGCAGGGCAGTGCACCCCAGCCTCTCCAGTGCCTCTTATTCTCTGTGGCAGCCTCCTTGCCAGGCTGAGGGCATTGCCAAAAGACACAGTGCACACAGGCATTGCATAGTTGTCTGTGAAAGTGGTCCTGAGTCAAGACCGTTTTCTTGTCTGGTTGTTGAGGACACTGACCACATTGAGGTCTGGTCCCGTTTTAGTTACTCAGATGTATGCCCTCAAGTCTGTATTATAGAGTCAGTTGCAAGGCTAATGTTTGTAATGTAATTATTCTGTTTAAGAATCTTTCAACAGATACTGTTATCTGAGTCCTCTCATCATGTCTATCTCATATCAAATTATTTTAGGAGCTGACTTTTAAGTTTCTGTAGAACTTCCACTTTACTTTGAAATTATTAGAGTATGAAGACAGCTATATGTCTTGATTTGGATGTAATATTAGAAATTTAAAAGGTGGACAAAAAAGGAATACACTCAAAATTCACGTATTTCAACATTTAAAACAGGTGACCTCTTTTTCATCAAAAAGAATGATGACCTGCATATAGGAAACATCTTATTCTGGGTCAGGCCAGAAGAAACATTGAATTACTTATTCCACATCTTAATTAGTTATCTCTCAGATAACATTCCTTTTTTTACGTTAACCAAATTCATCTTGAACTTCTAAGATAACTGTTTGTTCTTAGTAGTTTCAATTATCAATTAGCTGCAGTTTGAATTCTTTCCCTGATACCATCAGTTAAGAAAAGGCCATACCTCCCTGGAAGAAAGCAGTTTGAAGTTTTTTGCCCAATCTCATAGCAAAGTTGGGCATTCTTAGGCAGAAATAGTCTACATATATATATCATTGTTATTATTAACAATTGTCAATATTAAATACTTGAACACTTTTGGAGCTCTTTGGGGGATGATGTGGAGTTTTTCATTTACTTCTATACAGCTTGATTAAGTTCTTAAGTGTAACTGTAGGCATGCACTGGAGTGTTTCTTCGTCATGCATTTTTGCATGTCCTCTGTCCTTTGTTTTGCACAGCGATATAAGTCAACGTTTTTAGGGACAGATGTCTCACAGTCCGTCCTCACTCTGGCCTTGCTGCTTTTGAAGGCAATTCCAGTTTGTTGACAGTGACTAATGATTCCCTTTGTCAGGGAAGAGTTTTCTAATTTGGGTAAAATCTGTCATGTATGGGACAACTTTGTTCTCAGAGGCAGACAATTAGTATAGTATTGCAAACCTTCCTGGAGTGTAGGAATTGTTTTATTGATTCCATATAAATAGGGAACACAACTTCACTGGTAATCTGTCTTTGATTGTTGGCAGAGATATGTATTTAAAGCTCAGCACATGCTCCAGTGGCTGAAATGGTATTAGTTGTAATTAAATAAAACAAAGGAATTATGGGATTCATATCACTTCTGTCCAAAGCTATCACTGGTTCTGAAAGTGTCTTTATTGGCAGAGAACAAAAATGTTTTTGTTTTATTTTTACTGATTCTTGTTCCTAGGCTACTTTTTAAGTAGATGATACTTCAACAGAAAAAGATTAGTTCATTTCTACAGAATTTCAAAAAATGGCAAGATTTACACTGAAAAAAAAAAAGTACTTAATAAATGCTATAGTCAGAGCAAGTTGAGATGCCATTAAAAGTAGAAAAGAATCAGCAAAACACTTTTTCCTAGGCTTGTGCTTTAGAATCATCAGAAGCAGAGATAACCCTTTTTTTCTATTTTTTTAATTATTATTTTTGTATATATACTTGTCAGCGTTCCAAGAAAGATTCCAGAAAAGTCACCTGACTAACTAGTATTGTGCATGATAACCAAGAGGAGAACAGGGTGACAGCTGCTGAAAAGGACAAGTATGAGGAAGAGAGAACATTTAGGGAGTGTGATAAAGTAGCACCTACAATTAATACAAAGAGGGAACAGAAATGAAAAAGTATTTTCAGATTCCCTGTGTTTTCAAGTCCATGGCCCCTTGCTATCCCAGTTTTCACCATTACCATTGTGAGAAATGGTAGAAGGGACAATGAACACAAGCTTCCCATGTTGCTAGCCTGTAGGGTTCGTTCACCAGAGCTGTCAAATAGGCTGACACATTCTCCAGCATGAAATCTATCCTTCTGCTTAAGGTAAGCATATGCAAATTACTTAATTATGCAAAATATGTCCTGGGATAATTTGCATAAATGCCAGACATGTAGCTGTGTAAAATGTGGTAGTTACATAAGACAACCAACCTCTAAACAGATTATTTTAAAAAAAATGCTTCTCGTTTCTATGTCCTGTTCCATAAGTTAATTAAGTATATGTAGGATTTTCAGTCCTGTAATTGTAACATGACTTCCATTTTATTTCAGTTCTTACTGTCACCAAACCTAAGAACTTACTATTCCCTGTGTGAAGATTCATAACAGAAGCAGATCAAAACTCTGTTGGGGTCAGTGGGGCTCTGGGAAGACAACAGTATCCTTTCCTGCCCCCTCTCTTCATTCTCCACTTACCGATAATCATCATCACTCCTGCTATTCAGTCAGCAGATCCAAAAGAAACAAGCTAGCTGTTCAGATGAAGAGTCCATTCCCTCTTTACGTATATATATTTGTCAACAAAATGGATACCAATGTATTTAACTCATAGATATGCATGCAGTGAAATCCTTTATTAGTACTAACATCATCCTTTTGTGTCCGCCTTTCAGAAAGCACAAGAGCAGCAGCTAAAACGAGTCAGTATTTGTTTGGATTTTACCTCTGTTTCTGAGGCAGAAATGAAGTAGAAAGGGGAATGACCTTTTTTTTTCCTCTTCCTTCACAAAGAATTTCTGAAAAAAAAAAATAGTTTATATTTTCTGGTCACTGTACGGAATGTGTCACCTTAAAATGTTACAAACCTCCGAGGCCAGATCCTGTTACCTTGGAGCAGTAGCATGCAGTGAAATGGACTGTAGAGCCTTTGTATTAAGTTTCTTTCACTAAAGTAATTTGTGTTTTGGTTCATTTTGGAAAAATAAATAAATAAATAGAAAAGGCAGAACAGGGTAAAACAAATCAGAAATGAGTTGCTCCATTGGAGTTAAATGGGGAGATGTGATGAGCTCCTATTCGCTTTCTGTTTTGTACAAGCCAATGTTGTGAGTCTGTTGACCAAGTACTATAATTACTCTCCAAGTAACTCGTAGGCACAAAAAATATATTACAGGACAGAGACATCATGGTTTCAAAGAAAGGATTGATATGCTGAGCTTATATGTCATTTTATTTTTTTAATATTTTGATAAATGTTGATAAACATTTTCTGAACTAAAGCTCATGAAAGGCACCTGCTCCGTATTCCTGTGAATCAAAGGTATAAAGTGAACAGCTATGGTATAGTGGTACGTTATTAATCTACAACAAGCTCCCAAATGCTCTCACAATGGCAGCTTTTCAGTTTCCAAAATGTCCTTGAGCTTCTAAAGTCCTGAACAGATGCAACTACATCCAAACTCCTGTACTAAGTATTGTGCAAGTGCCATAAATATTTCAAGGTTTTTAAATATTGTCCCTAAATTCAAAAAATGACATCATTAATACAGTTTGGCACTACTACAATGACATAAGTATGGCTTCAAGGGAGACATTTGGATACTGGCTGAGTCAAAGATGGCAAGACAATAGCACAAATCCTTGATGCTATTTAAGAGGTTTAAATATCTCCCTAATGAGGCTGGATAAAAAGATGGGTTTGGACAACAGAATTAAAACCTCCCTGACATGATGCCATTAAGGTAGAAAACTTACTGATAAGTTTGGGCTTGGTTCTGAGCATTTTTAGTCTACCTTTAAACAAGTGGAACTCCACTGACTTCAGTATTTTTAGTTCTGATTTATGCTAGTACAAATGAGAGAAGAATCTACCCATATGTCTTCCTGCATGCCTGTAATAAATCCAGGAGGCTATTGGTGCTATATAAATAATACGTTAGGTTAGGGATAAATTGCCAGACAGAGGGTTACATATAAATATTGTCAGAAATTGGGTTTATAAGGTGATTTTATGACATAGCTTACAAATAATGTCATCACATGCATCTTTTCACAGAATGTTCAAGAACAGTTTGAAATAGCAAAAATTCCATTTCTTGCATAAAGGAAAGAGAATTTTGGGTTCAAGTGAAATTTCTAACCATTCTGTGGCCAGATGCAGCTTTATTTCCAAGTTGATGATTTCTGTATATATCTTTCTATGTACCTTTTTATTTATTTATTTAGGTAATACAGTTTATGATATTAAGCAAAAATCTGGCCCTTGTAATCTTCAGTTAGGAACACTTCTATTAGAGGAAGCAAAGATTCTTTGTAAATAATGGATTGAGATGCATCTAGATTTCCATAATGTGTTGAGTGTTTGAGGTTTTTTGCTTTTGTCCTCTTCTACCACCACCACCATCCCTGTTTAATCTGTTGCTTAGCTTCAGGAAGATGTCAGTGTCATTTAGAGAGCATTTACTTTCCAATATATCCCCAACACACCGCAGTGAGGGCTTTTCACGTAGTGGTTTGCTAAATTCTACATAAATAGACAAAGATGTAATGAATTTTGAGAACTGTTATCAAATGTATACTTCTACTTTTGTTGATGTTCTAGGCTCAGGTTTGCCTGAAATTATTTATTTAATTTTTTTACGTGTGATTACGTTTGAGCACTGTAACTTTGACAAAAAAAAAAAAAAAATCCCTGGCAATCTCTCAAATACCAGTAGGGAAAAGTAATATTTACTTTATTTGATCCATGTACACCACATTCACTGATGTCAGTAGAAGCTCAGCCATTGAGCAAGACAGGGGACCATCATGAAAGCATTTGGGGGTAGACTCTGTCTTTTGGGGATACGAGAGACAGAAATGCTACCCTTTTATGGTTTAATTACTCTGCTCTACTATCATAAAGAGATCATAAAGCTCTTTCATCTAACCAACTCTGAATTACCAGTCATAAGAAAATCCCCAAGTGGTGGAGACACATTCTCATTGTCCCTTCTGTTTGCTTGTCTATATGCACATTTTCACTTGTAGGCTCTTTAATATCTTGCAGTGCTAAATGAGAGGCAAAATGTTATCTCTTTGTATTTGTAGAGCTCCTGAGACCATGATGAGGGCTCTCAGCTTATTTACCCACTGTTTCATTAAATTGGCCAAGTGAGAATGACCCAGATGGAAATTCAATACTTACACCCCCACACTGCTCCATCCCTTTTTGTAACTCCAGAGTGCAGCAGTAGCATCTGCACTGCGTGCTTGGGATCACTTTGGACCATTTCCAGAAAAGATTTCTGCTTTCCTTCTCCTTCCCCTTCCCCTTCCCCTTCCCTTTCCCCTTCCCCTTCTTCTCTCTTCCTCTTCCTCCTTTTTGTCTATGCCATACACAGTGCACAACATAACATGAAAGCAAGGATAGGACTCTCACTATTCGCTTACAGTGCTTGAACAGGGAATTGAAGACAGGTTAGGACCTAGACCCCTGGACTATCAGCCTCTCTCTTTCTCCTCCAGAGTCCATCTGTGCCCGTATTTGGCGATGAGCATAAGGCAGAGCAGCAGTGAGCTTTGCCTTCCCGACTCAGTCTTCCTTGATGTGCTATCCACAGCAGTGCACCGCTTCACCCTGACTCAGGAGTCATTTACCACTGTGCACATTGTGATCACCCTGCATCATGTCCCTGACGGGTGACACAAGGACCAGTGCATGTAGGCATTTTTTCTGTTGGAGGTTTTGGTGTTTGTTTGTTTGTTTTAAGTTATTCAAATCCCATTGACAATTCTAAAATCTTAAAAAATTCATCAGACCATAGTAGCCCTAGGACATACTCCACTGTAACAAATACAAGAGCATCACCACATGTGTGAGCTTGTAGAATACATTCTAAAACGGATCAAAAAGTTCAGTTATTAATGGTAGGAAACAAAGTATAAAGATGTATAACCCTTTGAGGTTGGCATAAAAAGGGAAATAACTGCAGGAGATACAATACTTAGGAAAGGATGCTAAAAAAAAAATAGAATTACAGTGCTAGCCTTTTTTTGAACACAAGCTTTAGTCAGTATATCTTACTAGAGGTTTTATTTATGTATTTATTATTCTATATAGAGCTCCTTGAGACGTAAGAAGAAATGAAAAAATGAAACAATATTTTCTGAGATAAGAAAAATAGTATATATTTTGCTCATGACCCACTAAGAAAACAAAAATCTAGTCCTCAGTTACTTACATTAATTAAGGAAATTCTAGGACATAGCTAGTGACCATCACATGCTAGGAGAAGTTCATAGTATGCCAGAGGAAAGGAGTAACACACTAATCTTGTGAGAAATCCCAATACTTAAAACTGAGTAGGCTAAGTGAATATAGAACTTGGCATTATTTAGAGTGCATTTCAAACGTAAGAGGATGGTTTGTAAAAGATCTAAGTGACCTATTAGGAAAGAAAAATGGATGTCTGCAGTCAACTAGTATATGTGTTCACATAGCTGTGAAGTTAATGGGAAATGCAAACTTTCAGTATTTCTAGAAAACAGTCAGAGATATGTTTTCAACCAGACAGCAAAAGACATTGAGTTCTGGGGCTTCTTCCGAAGACACCACAAAACAACTTCTAGACTAACAAGCCTTAGCCCTCAGACTTTCTCAACAGCTAATGACATAATCACATAAAACTGGTGAACACAGTTTGGCCTTTAGCATTATTTTGTGACCTGCTGTAGATCTAAGCCTTTGTGAATTGTTCATTGGAATTGTGAATCCAGTTGTTGTCTTCAAGTTCATTTTAATTTTCTTTATTATCTTGAACTTTATATTCATCTTTAATATTATTACTGACCTTTTAATGTATAACTATTAGCATGGCTTTAGTTCTGTAACATTTTTTATGTTATGGTTCTTGTTAATTGATTCCAGTTAAGATGAAATCTGTAGTTAATTGGCTTATTTTACTGTCTGTCCATTTTACTAATGCACTTACGTTTCAATCCAAGCTTTCTGGCATAAGACACTATGTATTCTTGCTGATGAGTCTGCAGAACCTGCATTAAGGCTAGAATGATTTACACATGCACAGTAAAAGGCAGATATACTGTGGCTACTTTTGATCACTCCAGCTAAGTAAACTGAGTCGCAGAAATCTGTAGAAATAGAGGTAGAAAATGTTCTTGGACTGTTATCGTCATGAAGACTGTTCTTCCTTTGGGATGTAAATTATGTTAATAGTACATTCAGTACAGTTTTGCATTGCTGTTTCTTTTTATAGCTATACCCTATGATTCTGCACAAGTTCTCAATGACACATCTGTTAAAGGATGCAAAAGTCTTGTGGAATATTCATGTGACTGACAGATTGGATCTGTGCTTTCATTCACTTTCTGAAGAACCTAAACTCCTGCTATACGCAAGGCCAACAAATAAGTTTTGTGGTCTCATCTTCTGTCCTGTCAAGGAAAAGTTAGCACTAGTTTATGGTTTGTGGGAATGAATAATGATGAATAGCAAGAGCTATCTTGATAGACTTTGGATTTTGCTCAAGACTAATTAGAGCTGAAAAGTTTGAAGTGTGAGGTATTTATGTACAGATACCATTCTACCCAGCTCAGATTGTCTGTGCTTTTCTTCCTATGGACTTCAGTTAATTTCTAAATTTTGACATTGAGAAAGCTCTACCTTGTTAGTACATATTCTCTCAATCGATAAGAGAGATTGCGATCCTTCATAAGCTGCCAACCCTGCTCCAGACCTGAAGGGTCTGGATACGGATGCAATCAGCTAAGTGTTGTCTTCATACTGCCTGGCATCAGCACAGTCAGATGTGGTCATGGAACTGAAGGAAAGAAAAGTTCAGGTTTTGGACTATGAACTGAGAAAATTTTGTCCCAGAGAAAGGACATTTACTTGGAGCAAGCCTGGGAAGAGCACAATAGAGTACAATAATCTGATACAAAATATCTCAAACAAAAGATTTACATTTACAATTTGTTTATGTACTAAAAGAATATATCGGTTTCTAGAAAAAAAAAAAAAAAGAGAGATTTTAAGTTGAAACATCTGTTTCTGTGATAGCTGCTTAACTGGGAAGGGGGAAACTGGCCTTAGATATCACTGAGGAGAAAAAGTGTGGTGATTTTGTGAAGATATTCTGTTACTGTGTGACAGGTATGAAAGGTAGGCTTTTAAATGGAAGTAATCCATCAAATTAATTTTTCAAGGGGTTATTGATCATAACGCAAAGACTAGGTATGATCTTAGTTAATCTTGGTTCTGTGGCAAGTCTTAGATACTGGATTTCAGAAAAAAAAACAAAACAAAACAAAACTGAGTTTATTCTGAACCATGATGTCTCTCTTACTGTGGTATTCGAGATGGGGAGGATTTCCTCTGACCTTCCTTTGTGATTTTCTCCTTTACTTATTCCATTATTCCCTGCAAGCCCTGGTCAGAAAAGGTGAAAGAGGCACCAATCCTGGTCTTGATTGTGGAGTTCTTCCACAATAAGGGAAGAACTAAGGAAATAAGAAATTAAAAAAGGAAGGGGTGGAGGGGGCAAATGTAACATTCAGCAAATAGTATAGGAGCCTTCTGATGATGATGATTCCAAAAGAAGAAGGGAAAATGCTCTGATATTAATCCCTTATTCTGAAATCTCATATTTTATGGTTAATAACTTTAATACATCAAGTACAGAGCCAACTAAAATTTAAGAGTTTAAATCACATTCAGAATTAAAACCTATTTTCTATGGTGTGAAAAGTAACAGTTTCCAAAGAAACTGAACTGTCTTGAAAGGTTGTTTGCAACTTTTTTTTTCTGTGCAGAGTTACTCCTTAATTTATTCCTGTCAACACACACCCATCTATATTTATTATTCAGATTCCTAACATTTTTACTTTTAAAATTTGGCATTCATCAGGTGGCTTCCTTAGTAATATTGAAATGTAATAAACAAAAGCAACTCCCAAGGTCAGTTGTTGCTAGTCCTGTGTTAATAAGCTGAGTTTTGTCCCAATTCCATGCAGAAGAATAACTTCTGCTATGAAGACGAACTGTAGTTTCTGAGGACAGCCCATGATGATCTATTCTAAGCCTCACAGCATGAGCAAATGCAATCGTCTCTCTTATAAGCTATGGCAGGTATTCAGTGTTACTGTTTATGCAAGTAAATAAATATTTCCATTCCCATATGAGATGGTTATAAGAAACAAAAATCCATTTTTTCTTTTAAACAAAATTTCTTTTTTTTTTCAAACTGGTTTATTGGTTTTTAAATGCTTACAGTTTAAGACAGGTAGTGGGAAATAGAAAATGTTAAAGTTGTTAGTAAATCATTACTAACAAGTTCTAATTCCTTACAGTTCAACCTGTTTATTAACTTATATTTTTTACTATCAATGTTCATGTGTCTGTGCCCTTAAGAATCTTTGATTTAAAGGAGAGGTAACTGAAAGAAATTTCAGCAAGACAAACTTCCAGCAAGAGAAACTAGATTTGCTTCTTTCATGAGGTAGAATATCCATTTGGAATAGAACTGCTTTATACATAAATCAACAGTAGACAATACACAAAAGTAGAGGTATTTATCTTCAGAAAACACAAGGTCATGGAAATAACTGAAGAAAAGCAGTTGTAATTATATACTGTCTTATCAAACTGCATATGCGTTTGTGTGAGTCTTCTATGTCTCCAGGATAGTATACAAGTCTAGGAAAGTGAAGGAGGATCTTGAAATTTTAATTCATATCCTGAAGTATAAATTGGAAACAGAACTGAATAATTCAAGAATGGAATATTAATTTGAAGAGGAATATCTTGTTCAGAAAGGAGAGGCAGGAATAAAGAAATAGCTGCTGCTTCGCCTATCAGAAATGTATATACTTGCTCTCAGATCTTTTGTAGAGGGAGACTGAAAGTATCTGAGAATACTCTACATTTCCAACCTTAGGTATCAGATGGATGGTGCTTTTCATGCACAAATGCAAAATCACTCAGAGCAGAGGCTTCAGCATAAAGGTGAATGAAGACATCTGTTTGGAGGTGGATTCTGTGGGACTCAGTCTGGAATTCACTTGCCTAATCCTGTCCACTAAATTTAGCATTTTAGGTGCTGTACGGAAGGATCTCTTGTTGCCCCTCCAAAAAGATAAGAACATTCCACTCGTCCCAAGTCACATGTGCCAGACTCAGGTATCTCAGAAACCCTCACATCTAAAATCAGCTAGATGTCTTGTGAGCTCCGGCTTGGTAATATGAAAGGTGTAAAACAAGAAATGGGAGAGTTCTAGATGTGCTCCTAAACTACAGTGGAGGGACCTGTAATAATGCTGAATGGAAGGTAACTTGGATGAGGATGGCCAGGAGGTAACAGACTTCAAAACTTTCAGGACACCAAGGGGAACCGAAAACAACAACAACAACAACAAAAAAGTAAAATAATGGATTTATAAAAAATTACTTCACTTGCCTTGGAAAACCAGCTAGTGAGCTTTTCTGGGAAGTGACTCCAAGACAAAATCATCATCATCATCATCATCATCATCATCATCATCATCATCATCATATGTTTCTTTAAGGAAATGTGAGTTCTGCAAGGTTCAAATGCAACCTATGAAATTAAGAAGCAAAGATAGAAAGAATAGCAAGAAATCAACTTAGCTAATGCATAAGTTCTCTTCATGTATTTCATATAAAAAAGTGGAGATTAGGGCAGATGAGGGCAGAAATTTGTCATAAGTTTATATAAACAAAATCAGGAAAGCCAAAGCACTCTATTCGAGATGGTGTCAGCAAAGAATATGTCACAAAATATTGTCAGTATATATTGCTGAGAGAGAACAAGTAAATAAAGGATCATTTCCTTCCCAGAGAGGGAAAATTATTGGTTAATGGTACTGAGAAAGCCAAGGTATTTAATGCCATTTTGCATCAGTTTTCCCCCAAACAGTCAACTGTGACCAGATGGGTGACACAATTAGAAACAGGGAGGTAAGAATAAAATCTCAACCCACGGTAGTTAAAGAACAGATTAGAGTGTACTTATAAGAATTGTATGTTCTCAGATCATCTGGAGTGATAAACTGCGTGGCTAATGAGATCCTCAAGTCATTAGCAATTACCTTAGAGAACTCATGTAAGATATATTCAGACCCACAAATGTCTAATAAAAAGGTGAGATCATTGAAATTCTTTGATTTCCTTTACAACTTCACACTTCACTTCCTGCTCTCAGGTTGTTCTTCTCCATTCCCTTCTCCCAGATCATCAATTGCCCATCTGCTGGCTGTGTTTGGCATTAGTACAAATTTGCAGAGGTCTTGATTTTTTTGCAGAGGTCTTGCAATTAACCAAAAGATGTAAAAGTCTAAGACATGACTGTATTCAAGCACACAGAAATGTTCTTGTGTCTCAACCCTTACCAGAAGTTTCAGCTGTCCCAGGTTATTATCAAAACTTAACGAAGGAATATCAACATAAAAATTCCATCTAAATACAGAAATGATAGTCTATTCACATTTTAGTTGTTCTGTTCCCCAGGCTTGAGTCTCACATATCTGAGCGGTGAGCTAATGAGTGGGAGTGGTAAAGCATGGTGACACACCGCCCCTGAACACTGCTACAGAAGGTTAATCTGCTGGTGGGCAGAGAGTTGGGCACAATTTTGTCTTAAATTACTGATGCCTGAGCTGATATGCCATAGCCTGAAATGACTTCCCAAGGTGCAAAGCACTGTATCAGCTTTCAAAATGATTCATTTTTCTTAGTTCTTTTATACATGAATCTGGCTGTAAAGGAAGGCTGATTAGTCAGTTCCTCCCTGCACCAAGTTCAGTCTTTTGCCCACAGTTCAATACAGATAGGGAAGTGACTAAATTGTCATTTTTCTTTTACAAACAGCTGCTGGGGTATAATTGGTGAGGGAGAAAATGAATAGCCATCTATAATTTGGAAAGTCTTGAGGCTGAGGAAAAAAAAAGAACAAATCAATCGAGGGAAAACAGGAGAAACTGCAAGGCAATGGAAAATTGGGGGAAAATTGGAAAATGATCACTTTAAAAAGAAAAGGAGAAAGAGAGTTATGAAGAAACTGGAAAAGAACAAATGTGAGGGAAATAGGGTGAGAGTCACTAAAATGTGCTGTCTTTGCTCTTTAAAGTTAAGTAGTTGAGAAGTCTTCGGATACATATATAAAAGCAGAGACACAGCAGAGCTACCCGGAAGCTCAACTGGAAGTTTTATAACTACATAAATAAAGTTTTAGAGGCAAGTGACTATACTGTGACTCTAAGTAGGGATTTTTTATTCAGGCACAGAGTGGTACTGTGGTGTTTGCACACCTTATGGCTTGTATATAACCAATTACACACAAATGAGAGTTTGGGTATCATTGTTTTCTTTGAACATCTTTGCAATAGCAGCTTGTTATCCTTACTACAGCCTTTGAGAGAAATTTGGACTGAGGCTCCAGATGACCTGTGCAGCATCATGTAGACAGACTGTGATAAAGCAGGTAATTGAATGTACTTTGCCACATCCTTGGCCAAGTCAGATCATGCTGAATCATTTTCTCTTCTTTTAGGGCTGGAAGGAGATATGGTTTGAATGCAATAGTGATTGTAATTGTACCTGTATATATATGCACCATATACAGTAGATATATGTTTTACCTATATAGTAAGCTGCTTTAATTTCACTATGTATGATGAAGTAAACTGGTAAGTAATTGCAACCTATCTACTTTAGACTGACTTCAGGAGGAACAGGTAATCATATGTTCATGATCATTATCCATTTAGGATATTCAGAAAAATCCCTAGAGATGATGGTGATGATCCGTAATTAATTTATACATCTTATATTATTTAACCAACTGGACACAGTCCTAGACAACCTGCTCTGGTTGACTCTGCTTGAGCAGGGAGGCATGACTAGATGATCTCAAGACATCCCTTTCTACCTCATTGATTCAGTGATGCTGTCTCCCAGGGTATAACAAGGACCACTGATTAAAAAGGGGTGCCAGGAAATATAAGTCTCTCTTATCACTTGTACTTTATTACCACCCCTTCCAAATACTCTCTGCGCCTAGTCTTCTGGACAACTCTCCCTTTGCAGCTCAGTAATACTGATTTTTTAAGAATTTCTCTCAACCCATTACCCTTTTTCCTTTAAATTGGGCATGAAGGACCCACTGTGACGTAAATCTCACAGTTCAAGTATAGATCTGAACTTTCTCAAAGTTAAGGTATATTTGAACCTAGTCTTTTAACACATTTTTGTTGGGGGGAGGTTTGGGAGCTAGAGTCAAGCAAGCAAGAAGATAAGGAATGGACACACTGACGACAAAATACTACTGCGACCATTCATAAGCAAAAGGAAAATATGAAAAAATGTTTCACATTTTCAAATTTTAGCATTTATACTTTGGTTGTACACTCTGATCTCCAGTCTGATCTTTATAAACCTTCATCTTCAGGTCTTCCATCATTTGAGACGTGGTGGCCCAAGCCAAAGTTATTGAGTAACTACTTTTCAGCTGAGCCACCTTCACTGAGAATACATGTACTTATGAAACACTTCATATTCAAAATAAAATGTTTTTAACCATTATAATGCTGACTTTGTATGACCGATATGCAATACTTCAAAAATGGAATATTAGTTAAAAAATATTCAAATTTTAAGTTGCAATGGTCATCAGGTGAGAGTTAGATCTTTTTGCATTGTATCAGAATACCTCAAAATATGATAAGATGTCAAACTTTCTTTATTTTTTTAATGATAAATATAAATCAATATTTTT
Organism: Anseranas semipalmata; assembly: GCA_013399115.1. Classification (NCBI taxonomy): domain Eukaryota; kingdom Metazoa; phylum Chordata; class Aves; order Anseriformes; family Anseranatidae; genus Anseranas; species Anseranas semipalmata. The sequence continues at coordinate 244,680 of VXAA01003841.1, read as the reverse complement.
CCTTATGAAGAAAAACAGACAGCCAATTGCTGGAATTGAAAGCTTTTAACTTTTCTTATGGTCATTCATGCTTTCCACAGAGGTATCCAGGGATAGTCTTTGTGGTTGAGATAATGATTATTGTCACTTACCTAATTCAGTTTACAGTAATGATTTTGGCCTTCTCTGCCTCTGCTTCTACCTGAGGTCTTCTTCCTGCTGTGCCAGAACTGATGACAGTCCAACAACATGGGCTTACAAAATTAAATAACCGGTTGTGAGATAAAATTAGTTCCTTTATCTACCCGTTACTTGTAGGCTTTATCAAATGCAAATTGTCAAATGATTTCAGTTTGGGTAAAATTAGATTGCTAAATTAGTAAGTTCTGAGCAAAAGGAGATCAACCTACAAAACCTGAGTTCCTCAATACTTAGCTTTTCCACATACATATTTGCAAATGTCACCTTTACAATTCACAGATGTCATGGAACCAGTGATCATCTATGGTTCTGTCTAGACAGAGTTTTGCAAAGCATACACCAGTATGCTCCATCTACACATGGAAGAAATGCAAGTTCCTTCTGTCTTTGAGACAAACTGAAGCCTTGTGAACATAACTAGTAAGGTGCTAGTCCAAGCTAATAATCCCCTTTGAGATCTTCGGCTTTAGGGCTGGTTACCACATTCAAAGGAAAAGCAGTATGCTGTAGTCAGCAAATAATGTGCTGTAGTGGGGTTAAGACATTTTAAAGTATTGTACTAAAATTACTTTTTATGTTCACAGATCTGTCATCTGCTGTTTATCTAGTAAGGATGTATCAACCTGTAGCCCAATATGTGGTACTGAATTAGTACTGTACATCAGTAGCAAGACTGCCTGGTCCAATGCTAATCAATGACAGTATCATAAATTCCATTTTTTTTATGGTTCTGATCCTAACACTTAACTAATTGTTACAAGATAACTTACTAATGTGACAAATTACATCTACAAACATACTGTTAGCTATAGTATTTTATTCAGCAGGAAAGTAATCTATCTGTATAAATACTTTTTCCTTTCTGAAATTCATCAAAAGGTATTCAGTAATTAAATATTACTCATAAAAAATGTGAAAGCATAACAATGATTTAGGGAACTATTCATAATAAGAAAATACATTTCTGCCTTAAATTCACCCCCCAGTTAGTAGAGATCTTCTCTAGAGAAAGGTTGTCAACAAGAGTCNGGACCCGGCACTTGGCCTTGTTAAACTTCATACAGTTGGCCTCAGCCCATCGGTCCAGCCTATCCAAATCCTCCTGCAGAGCCTTCCTACCCTCGAGCAGATCGACACATGCACCTAACTTGGTGTCGTCTGCAAACTTACTGAGGGTACACTCAATCCCCTCGTCCAGATCATCTATAAAGATATTAAAGAGCACGTCTTAGAGAAGCTTACATTTATCCATAGATTATGAAAGCTCTTGGGAATCTTTCTTCTACATCAAAACCAGCCTATCTTATACTAAACAGTGAGCTAAAGACAATGAAGTTGGTTATTCCTTAGACTATGCCAGAGTCTCGTCAAAAGAGTATTTAAAGCCTACTTACTGTATACTTGAGGAAGTTCAGAGTAAATAGATACCAGTTAAGTAATTTATAAGCAAAGTTTTCCCTTAGTACTTATGTCCTTTTCCTCAAAAGTGTTTCAACATTCAACATTCTAAGTGGGATTTAACCTCTCAATACTTTGGAGGTCAGAGTCTAAGTGCCTGTTGATGCATTAAATATACCTCAGAAGTTCAAGACCTCAGATGCACATCAGGTAGATGTAAGTAGAAGGCTGAAGGTTAGACAGCCTCGGATGTATTTGTACAGTATAATAACTGAAAAAAGTTCTAATCTGCTCCGAGTAGTCTTAAGTAGAAACATCTTTATGTTGGGGCTGCCATTAGAAAGAGCTGAAGTCTTGAACAGTAACTCTTTTAAGAGTGTAAAAGCACAGGGATAAATAGATTTATAGTAAAAAATGGAAAAGTGGTGTAAAACAAAGAAAACGTACTTCTGGATTTGATAATTCCTTCCAAGAATAGGGTCATTTCCAGCAAGAATGTAGCAGTAAAAATAAGATTTTGCACGCAAAGACAACTTGCCTGTGGCTATTACTTTATGTAAGTACTTTTTATGAAAGATAAATGTCATGGTTAGAATCTTAAGAGACTGAGAAACCTGTGAGTAACCGTCCTTTCAATCTTGCCTAGAAAGTCATTCCTTTAAGCGGAGTTGGCAGAAAACGAGTCAATAAAATCTTAGTATGTGACATTTAATCCCTGGTGTAGACCACAATATTGAGATCGCTTACAACTCTTTCATACTGAAGAGTTACTAGAATGGCTTTGCAGAAATGTCTTCTTACTTCTCTTGTACTGGGGAAAGTCATTCTCTGCCAACTTCACTAGGGCTGATGTTGTGGTATATCCCTAAAAATATCAGAAACTTGTGTAACAGCTTTTTGGCTACTTACCACTTCAGAGTGATTGGTTATACTGTATTTCAAATGATTCAGCAATAAAGCACATACTGTAATTCTGGTTACATATTTTTACAACTTTTAGCAAGTTACTGAAAATGTTATTCTTTTCAAACTTTAAAAATATTTTCTGTGACAGTTGGGTATTTTCTATTCTGGTGGGAAGGGATGCTTTGCTTCACAATAAAGAATCTCATATGGCTTTGCCAAGAGTTATTATTGTCTGCCTTCACGGGTAAGAATTGTTTGAGTCATTTCAAAGAGACATCAGCATCTCCAAATCAGAATAGGGCAAACAAAGACACAGCATCAGGAAGTACTAACTACATAAGTAGGTATAAATAAGTAATAGTTAATGTGGTGAAGGGGTGACTGAATCTGATTGATCACATGAATGGATTTGGACCCTAATGTGACTAAGGTTTCCCTAGGTTAATAGTCTTTTCCAAAAACACAGTAAGGTCTTCATCTAGGAGTGCTCTGAACAGGGGCCTGCTCTGTCAGCTGAATCAGGTAGATGGGAAAAGTTTGAGCTGATCTGAGTACAAAGTGCACATAGATGCTTCTATTTCTATTTTTCTGTTAAACTCCAAGTATGATCTCCATTTTCAATTATACTAAATGATGTAGTCATTTTATTTTAGCCTTGCTAAAACTTTGAAGATTATGATATTGGATGTTCTTACTGGCAGTGCCCATACCTGTAAATTGAAAAATGCCAAGGAAAATCCCCAGGGCTGGAATTTGTTTCCTTGTACTGGTGACATATTAATATTTTCCCAATGTGGTTTTGGCCCATGTCATCCAGAAGACTCTGAAACAAGCTGTAGGTACTTTTCAGGAGTGAGTGCATCAGCAAAGGATCTTTTGTCAATAGACATTTTGATATGAACATCCTATTTCAGAAGATAGGAGTTTTTAATTGTGTAGACAGGACTCTGAGCTTTGTCTGGCTCAGCACTTCAAAGAACAGTTCAAAAAGCTTAACTTATTGGTAAATATGTAGACACAGAGAACAGGCTCCAAGCGTGCATTTGCCTGGGTATCTAAAGACTTACAAATGTTTTTCAGCCTATCCACATGAGCCATTTTCATAGTTACTAACGTAAGGCTCTGTAAGGGCAAAGTGATCATAAGCATGGAAAGCTCTGTGACATATGGCAAAACAGTAGGGAAGTAACCTGTACCCTGAGAGTCTGAAAGGACGTGTCAGAGTGACATAATAGATTTGTACCTCTTAGTCAGTTAATCTGCTTTACAGTTTATTTCCAGACATGAAGCATTTGCAAGTTTTAGGGGAGGGGTTTTGAAAATTTCTACCCACACCCCCCAGGTTACAGAGATGTGTTTGTCTTCCATATATTTACATACTTAATCTGGCAGACCTTTAAACTGCCTAATCTACCACCCTTTGGCACTGTTTCCTTACTGGTAGTGTAAGTAAAGGGAAACTTAGATGACAAAATACAATATCTATTACCTCTTAACAATTTACACACAGCATTTTGATTGTACAGGTGCACTCAATCCACAGGGTATATGCCATTCGTTGAAGAGCTATTTCTACAAATTTTTAGTGCTAAAAACTCTTATCTTATGATTTTACTTCAAAATTTGTTAAAGACAGTTAAGTTGGACTGGGTCCATAGATAGTTTTCCAAATGATTGCTATATGTTTTGGATTTTTTTCAACACTCAGTTGCTCATTAGATTTTTTTTTTTTTTTTAATACACAGTTTCCAACCAGCAAGAGATCTTAATGTTGTGAGGTTGCACTAACTGGATATATACTAAACTATATATAACTAATATATATATATATATATATACTAAACTATACTATAACTAAAGAATAGTTGTCTTTTTCATTCCACTACCCTTTGGAGGTGAATAATTTCAAAACCTACTTTTAAATTGCAGTCTCTTGGACATGTCTAAGGATAATATAAAGGCTAGAACATTTGACTAGTATGCATGCTATTTCCATTAATTTGTATAATTTCAGAACATTTCCATGGAAAGCAAAAGAGCTCCATATATATCCTTTTTGAGGTAGTCAGAGTGTCACTAGAAATAACATAATGATGTTAATTTTCTAATCACTGTGGCATATGTATAAGGCATAGCAATTGATATTGTCAGCCATTTCAGTGGAAATATATGTCAATTAAATTCACTGGGTATATATGAGAAACTGCCATTCATATTTGCCTTTTGGAAATATTCACTGGTGTCTTAATCACACTGGTGAATTTGAAAAATAGCACCTATAAGATCTACACTTAAAATTTATGAGATGTAACTCCTCAGAAGATATATTTTAAGATTACTTTTAAGCAAAAAGTGTCATTTAAAAAAAATAATCTTCTTAGACATACTGAAACGTGGCAAAGCTCCAATACTGCAAAACATTTAGGTACTAGAGTGCTTCACTGGTGCTACATTTGACAAGTAAAAGAGTTGTATGTCTCTACAGAGACTCTTGAATTGCATTCTACCATTGCAAAATATAACATTTCTTGGGGCTCACCTCTACAGAACTAGTGTTTCTTCATGTTAGAAGAGGAAACTTTTGTTAACATTCAGTGGACTCAGCCAGTTTGGGAAAACTGTGGCAGTTGAACACTGGTTGAAGGAAAATGCTTAACGTGAGTTCTGTATTTATGTGTATTTGGGTGGAAATGAAACAACGTAAGTATCAAAAAGACATAGAAAATAGTAGTTGTGATGTTTCTTGTGTTGACTGAAAAACAGAAATGGCAGAAAAAGAGGATTAGAAAGACAGACGTTAGATTAGTTTTGCTGAATATTGTGCTGTCTACAGTGTGAAATTAAGAACTAAAAGACAAATCCTATTTGTTTTGCTCAGAGCAGGTGCTTTGAAATCAATGAAGTCACATTAGCGTACAGACCTTCAGGATCACGTATCCACCTTACACTGCTGAACAGCTGAAATGAGTAGCCTGAAATGCCAGATGAGCATTCACAACACTTATTGGCTTCACATTGACTTGTAAGTGCTTGTTATTTCCCAGAATCAAATCTTTCATGCACAAAGCTCCCAATAAAATCAATGCACTCTGCATGCCTGGACCATCAGGAACTTCATCCTACTGTCTTTCTATCCATAGATATTCATGTCTTCATTACAGAAAAGGCAACTTCTGCTCATGCCACACAGTCCTAGATATTTCAGTTCAAGTAACCTCTTAGAAGCACCATAGCTCTTTCCTGTCTACTCAGTTGGCTTTAAATCCTGTCTGAAGATGGGATAGGCAATGGTTAGTGCAGGCTCCAAAACAAAGATCTTGGGAAGCATCCCTTTGTCCTTCACTATGGACATTTCCAATGAAACAACCCATGTTAAGAGATGCTCAAAATTTAAAAAATATATTATTTACATGATATCAGGACTTTTAAGCAGGCAAAGTGTCCAGATAAAGAATGCAGATCCTAAGCTATTAATTTTATTTTTCCATGTAAGTTGGCACAGTTCAATGGCTGATCATAGACTAGAGCACTCCACCACAGTCCAGAACTTCTTCAGAGGCAAATGGGATAGGTTTTTCAAGCCACAAGTCCTCAAGCCAGATCCCGATAGCACTTCATTTGTCAGTCAAAAGGAAGCTGTAGGAGAGGTAGAACTCTATCGCTTTAAAATGGTGAAAAGTACATGTGCTGTTTCTCATCTCTCCACTTGTTCTTTACATGCAGTGTATTGCATGTCTTCGAAAAAGCACCCACCTTAAAGTAGGAGAAGGGATCTTTTTAAAGTAAAATATATTGTGTCTGTGTCCAAGGCAAATGAAACTTTATTATTGCCTGTTTCATTCTATAACTACTTAGCAAAACATTCTGAGCACACATCCAAATCTTGAATCAAAGAAGAAATCAGTTCTGTGGGCCTTATTGCAGGCAGAATGCTTTTTGAATAAAGCAGGTCCTGACTCTCCATCCAAGATCGGTATATATAATATTTCTAAAATAAAGCAAATTTTAGTATTAAAAAGACAGAAAAAGACCACAGAGCTGTGGTTTGGGAAAACTGAGGACTGCGGAGCAGTCACTATTTCACATCAGAGCAGAGCGAGTTAACAGGGAATATAAAGCTGAACATAACCAGAAACATCTGAAAGTGAATCCCATTTTGGCAATGACTGTTTCTAATAGGAAAAGGAGGATTGAGAAAGACAGCTTTTATTAAGCAACCTAATGTCTTAATATGCTGGCCTATTAGTTTTCTGACATCTACTCATTACAGTTCTGTTCTACCGTATGTAAAATACAGTTCTTTGTTTAAGGTGCTGAAGTTTTGTTGCATATTGTAAGCTGCTGTATGGAGAATTCACCTGACTCTTCAGCTGTAATAGAGTTGGCTGGTATTTCCATATCACACAAGTGATATTGTGCAAGACATTCCTACTTTTGAAGTTTTATGTTTTCTATCAGGGCAAGTTTGTGTAACAGATAGATAGAGATTGTTTGTAGAGGTGAAATGTCATGTCTACATCACTAAGCTTCTTAGATTATAATATTATATTACTAAAAATCATTATTTTTTCATTTATAATAGCAACAGTGTGCTAAGCAAATGCTATTTCTTGAAAGAATTATTAACAGGGAATTCTATTTATCATTCTAAAAGCTATAACGAAAGGTTTACTCATCTGAAGAAAATCTCTCTTTCCCTGACATAAAACAGTGCTTTAGCATCTGGAATGTTGGACTTGAAGGTGGACATTTCTGAAAGAAACAAACTTTGTTTCTCTGTCACTTAGTAATTTTGGCAAGTCCAGAATATTGATTGCTTAAGAATAGTAAAAATTTTAAAGTGAAAATTGGACTTTCTTTTTTCTTTTAATTAGATTTCATTTGTTTTCATCTGTTTTCCCCAAAAAATATTCTGATAGAATGAGTCCTTGTAGTATGCAGGGTGTAAACTTGTACAATCTATTAAAATAAGAGCCCTAAAACTACAGTGCAATATTTCCAACAATTACAAATAAGGAAAATAAAAATGTTCCCTTACTATGAGAGAAGAAAAGCAAAGTTTCCTAGAACTATCTGGATAAAAGTATTTAAAATGGTGAAAATGCCTATGATCTTACATAGCAAATATACTTTTAATCCAAAACTATTTTTGCAATAACCAGTTGACAAACATTTGTTCGTGTTATGAGCCAGAACTGTGGATGTTCCACTGCTACCTCAAAAAAATAAAAATAACAAAAAATCTTAAAATATATATCTAGCTATCTGTAACCCAGGAAGGAATTTATTTTAAATCATTCACTGTACATCCAATAATCCTTGTTCTGTGCCATAACAATGCCGTAACATATATACAGCAGGCATTGCTGCATTAGACTATTGGTGTATACTGACTCACTCAAAAAGTATGGATCACTCTTCAACTGATTAAAGATATGAGGTACCAAAAAGCTTCACTTTGAGAATTACTGTGGTGAATATGTCATCTTTATCTCTATAGCATCAGACTGTTGAGAACTGATTGCTTGGTCTCCACAATCCTTTTGTGTTTTCAAGTGATAAATACAGGAGGAATTGTGCCAAGCCTGATTGGTACTTCAGTTTCTCCTTTGTGAACTCACTCATGTTTTGTTATTAGACTCTCATGCTGAGCAGCAGTCAAAGGGATGCTCAGGCTGTAATGCAACATTGGTCTCTGAATTACAGAGGGAGATTTTGGGAAGATTCCCGTTAATCAAGTTCCAAACCAGCACGTTTCTTTTTTTCTGCTGGTGTGCTTTCCTGTCATCTTTGTGATTTATTTTCCTGTATCTTCATTGTGGATTAGTTATCCACACTGGAATGGTATATCAAACACTGACTGCAGGTTTTCAGGCTTTCTTACTGACTTCTACTGATATTTATTTATACGAAAAAATGCACCTAAGCCTGCATTATTGTGCAGGAGTAAGAATGTATGTGTGTATGTGGTAAGAATGCACGTGTATATTTCTGAACGGTGCAAAAGCATTTCAAGCAGAAATTGTAGATGGTCTCATTAAAATAATGAACTGAGGTGTAATTCTGATACTTATAATAAAGACAAGGCTGGCAGTCTGGTCTTTAATGCAATTTATACCAGAGTGGTTTCAAAGTTAAGGTTTTAACAAAAGCACTTCAGAATGTTTCCAAAGTTGTCCCCATTTATATATTATCTGTAGTTCACTCTGTCCAAAAAGCTTCATAAACAAAATTAACATTAGAATCTAAGTAGATTTTTTTTTTTTTTGCATAGGTGTTTTAAAACTACTTTATGCTGCCTATCTCCTTAGCCTTTGTTGACATATACCATATACCAATAGTAATAGTGCTTTCTAAGCACCAACCTGCACAGTCATCCTGGGAAGCCTTCTGAGCATTTCCAATTAGCTCTCACCTTGAAAGTATTATGAATTCTAACTTCTAGTGCTGGACTCAATAGTTCAATAGCAATTACTCAACAGCTTGGCCAGGCTCAAATGCTGTACAGTTAAAACCTATGAACTCCCAAGCATCAGACTCAAACCTAGAACATTAGCTCCTGATGGAAAAAAAAAAA
>VXAA01003841.1:200805-235604 GCA_013399115.1 Anseranas semipalmata | reverse complement strand
AAAAAAAAAAAAAAAAGCCCTAACCCAAAGTCAAATCAAACTCAGAAACCATTGCTATTCCCTGTCATTTATTGAATCAGGTTACTCTTGTCAGTGCCAGCCAAAAAACTGTTTCTTGGTCATAGCTGGTGGCAGCTGTAGACCTCTCTGACAGATCGAACCTCTGAGTCCACATTTAGAACAAATTTTTGCTTACTGCCTTTTTCAGTAGATTGACATGAAGGAGTGTGTCTACAGAGGAAGGTGGGGGAATTGAAAGACAGATGACTTTGGGGATCATGTCAAATAGAGGTGATGGGGTGATTTAAAAGAAGCTGATTATTAAATTTATAATGTCTTAAGGCCATGCTCCAGCTTCGTGCACGTGGATATGTTGCTAATTCATATTATCAGGCAGCAGAAAAAGTGCTTGTTAGAAAGGTTAGGGTGAGCCCAGGAAGACTGATGAAAATCACATTCTGTATGTCTGGAAGGTCAGTTTCAAAAGAGCAGCAAGATAACTCTGTCTTGTAATGTTAGAGCTATAATAAAGCACTGTCTGTATCTAAAGATCCACTTTATATCACCTGCAGGCTGGCACAAAGTTTACACTAGTGATTCAGAGCTTAAGGCTCAACAGTGTCCTTGCCTCTTGCTTCATCAGTGTACTAGACTACAAAACAGTCACCCTCTTGCCAGAACTAAGACAGGTCAGTGAAATCAGAGCAGCTCTCTGCTGCCATGGGTCAGCCTGTAGCTCAGCATGAGCAGTGGTGCTGATGTGGAGTTGCATCTTTTGCAAAATGAAACTTTGTTTTTACTTTTTTTTTTCCTTAAAAACGTAGGCTGTGTATTTACAATAAGAAATCATTAAAGATTTTGGTACAGTTAGGAACTAGCATGATGTTTGTTGGTCCCATCTCTCTGACTAAATCTCTCTGCCTTTACACAGTCTTTACAGATACATCAGATACATCTTCCTTGATTCCCCTAATTTACTGCTAGACCACTGAGCTACTGTCATGTAAATTACTCTCTTCAACAAAAACTGGATGATGGAGAGTTAGATTTTCTGTCTTTCTGAAAAAAAAATAAAAATAAAAATCTGAAACTAATATTCATGGTTTATACATACATATATATTTCAATCAAGCTAATGATGGATATTGCAAATAAGACCAGTAAAGTAAAGGAGTTCTTTAAATCAGTTCATGCCAATAGGTTCTTCAAAGAATTTCCAAACCATTTACAGAGGAATTAGAGAAACACAAATCTGAAATTGACTGTAGTGCAGCCTAGTACTGCTCTGTCCATGGGACTTTGATAGTTATTCTTTATGACAAGGTATTTTCTATCATGTGGTTTGGAAATTTGTTGAATCGGAATAATGAAGAGGTGCCCAGCTGGAACTAAACATCTGTGTATGGTGATCAATGCCTGGTATTTTAATAGAAAATTCAGTGGCATGATAAACATGCATTGAAACAAAAGGAAAAAGAGGAAAGAAAGAAAAAGAAAGAGAAAGAGAAAGAGAAAGAAAGAGAAAGAGAAAGAGAAAGAGAAAGAGAAAGAGAAAGAGAAAGAGAAAAGAGAAAGAGAAAGAAAAAGAAAAAAGAGAAAGAGAAAGAGAAAGAGAAAGAGAAAAAAAGAAAAAGAAAAAGAAAAAGAAAAAGAAAAAGAAAAAGAAAAAGAAAAAAAAGATATATATCATAACCTTTTCAACCTAAATTGATGCTTTAACAAAACTAATTACTAATACTAGGTGGAACTTGGAGTTGTCATTGATGGTAACAGGCCATGTCAAAAATCTAAGGCTTATACTGAAATTAACCAGTACTTATGGAAGTGACCTTTTATGTATAATCAAAGCCAATGCTGGATACTTCTGAAAATTCCAACCAAACAAAATAAATCTTGTGCATCAATAAATAGATACATAGCAATCAGACACAAAATATAAATGTTATTATAGTGTTATTATATATGAGCCTCAAACTGAATATTTTATCTTACCTGACATCTTAAAACCATATTAACCACTCAAAGGGTAATATGCTCAACAAATACCAGAAGGGGGACAATTTTTGAAAATATTCTCTATATTTTTCCCTCAATCTTGAATCAATATATGGCTATTTAACTATCCTAGAGATCAGAAGTAGTACATATAATTATCAACAATTGGGAGCTATTATTAAGTTCCTGTATTGTGCAGTAATTTTGAAAAAAATAGTTTTGGAATGTTGGTTTTTAACTTGTGAGTGATGGATTCCCCGTAAATAGTTGTTTTTTTAATTCATTTCTGGTATTACTCAGTAGAGATGTTTCAGAACCAAATTTTGACACAAAGCTAAAATCTCAAAATGAAAGGTTAAAACCCTTAGTTATTAAAACCAAACAAAACAAAAGATAAATCCCATGTTTGTTGGTTTATGTTTTCCAAATAGATTTTTTTTCCAAATTTTGTTTAAAATGTATGAACAAACTCACCCAGCTCCACTTTGAGATATCTTTCCCTTTTTGCCAATTAAACTAGACTTCTCCACACTACAGCTTTAGGTGTGAATGCCAAAATACAACTAAGAATTTGTAAAATCATCTCTAATTTTGTCTCTTTTGTTACTGAATTGTGTAATCTGACTTAACTGCATAATACTTTATTCACTATTCACTGTTTTGCTACATAAAAAGAAATATTGAACTAAATTTTGACATTCAAATAGTAGGTCACACTGTTTTCTGAATACCGTAACACTAAGAAGTCCAAGAAAGGTTATTATGTTTTGTATTTGTATGGTAAGATACAGTTTCTGGTAATGCTTTTATTACAACAAACAGGGGAGAGGAATATACGATTTTCGTTCCATAAGGGAGGAATCAAGGCTCTGGGAAATTATGATTCGGGGAAATCAAAGCAACACGTATTCTGTGTCCCAGTCTAGTGAGCAAAATACAGTAAAAGCTTTCAATTATGACGTATCTGTGCTTTTGTCAAGCCACAGTCAGCACAGTGAAGAACCATTTCACTAGTGTGGCAAGGCAGATGTTATGTGAAAAGTAATGCATCAGCGTATTTCTCATATTGTGTAAATACTAAGAAGAAAGAACAGATGGGTTAGAAGAATTACAATGGTTATAATGCACAAAATATAATTTATATTTAAACAATTAAACATTTTGAATGAACTGCTTTAATTAACTTCCAGTGCAAAACATTAAGTACTGTAGGTGGAGCTATCAGTAGTCTCATGTAATTTATGAGCCATGCATGAAATGGTAATATTCATACAGTGCTCTGTAACTCAGACTGCATTGCAATAGCTACATATGCGTCTGAGGATAACAATGGATGCACTTCAGAAGAATGGGTAAAAATGATCTATTAATTTTTGGAGACAGCTGGTTGTTCTTGCTGCATAATTTAATTAAATTCCATCCAAATATAATGGAAATCTTGCTAATTGGCTCTAGGAACTTGCTGAGCAAGACTCACACCCTATTTTAAGCATTTGGTTATTTTCCTTTGCATTTATTTCTGAGGATAGAATCAGGGAATCATAGAACGCTTTGGGTTGGAAGGGACCTTAAAGATCATCTAATTCCAACCCCCCTGCCATGGGCAGGGACACCTTCCACTAGAACCATCTACAAGGGAGTCACATCTGGATTTCTTTGTGGATTTTTTTACCAGACTTTCTTGCCAATGTGCAAAGGGCCAAATCCTGCATATCAGGGATATAGATATTTTATTTCTACAAGCATTATCCTTCTCACCACTGTATGTTAGACACAGCTTTTGCAATAATATACTTCCATATTTATACTACTCAGAGACTAAGCATATGTGTTTAGTAAATGAGCATGCCAGAAGTTTTAGATCCTTGTCCACTGCTTCCTCCCTGTGCTACTTTGAATTAGTCACCTCCCCTGTCTTCTTAAGTATGTCTGCTGGCAGTGTTGGATAGCCCAGCTATCAGCTTTCTTGACTGTAAATAACTGTTTCATCTATTCCCCTTACACGACTCCTTGCACTAAACATTTCTGACTAACAGTCTTTCTGCTGTTCTGTCTAATCCCTATCCCCAGAAAGAGTGTTTCTCATTGCTTAAATGATGTGTTTCATCTACAGACAACATCCTTCTGACACCTTAGGGCTTCATAGGCCACGAGAGCCAACCGTTTGCAACCTCAGTCTCCCATTTAACGTTCACAGGCTGAGCTGCACATCCTCCTCTCTGAACAGCCCCATCAACATCCTTGTCTGATGGGTCAGTCTGGACTCTATCTGGAAAAAGTGATGAATGGCACCTGCGAGTATGATGCAGTAGATTTTTGGGATAAGAAAAAAGATCTAGCCTTTCCCCAGTCAGCTGGGGAAAATTACAAGTGCAAAATGTACTACAGCCTAAACCTGAAACTTCTCCAGGTCATTCACACTGATTTGATTGTAGATACTACATTTTTCTTACAGCTACTGGGAAGAACTGAGAGAAATTTGGGGCCAGAGAGAGGGAAAAAAACAGATTTTGGGAAAGAAGAAAGAATGGAGAAAAAGGCAACAAACAATTTCACTGGAGTCTCAGGTGCCCAATGGGATATAGCTGATGACTCCAGTTACTGTCCTGTATATGCATTCTGTCCTTTCCCCTCTACACTACTTCAGAAACTGTGGTATGTTGGCAATATATACATATGGATATGTGTGTAAATGTGAAATGATTATATATATAACAGTATAAATATATATGTATATATATGTGTATATATTTTATATATAAATAAAAAGGTGAATAAGAATTAAGTTGATCCTGGATCATGAAGACCCATGTTATGCACCCAAATTATAATTAAGCCTAAAGGGTGATGTGCCAGACCAAACTACAGTTACCTGGTGACAAACATTTTATTAGAACAGCCTGGAAGTGCCCACATTTATATTGTAGGATCCTGGAACAGTTCATTGGACAAATATATTGATCCATTTGAAGATGCATGTATGTTTATTTATTTGTATTAAGATCTTTTAGTTATGACACTATCATTGGTACATTATGAAGAATATTTTAGAGCAATCCCCTCTTTACCAATAACCTGTTCACATTACTGTCATTTCATGAGTCCAGTTAGTCAAATTGTACGCTCCTGAACCTTCCTTGTCTCGTTATCACCCCCAGCCTCTTGATAAAGTAGTGTATTTTGAATGCTTGTATTGTCAAGTAGCATTACATTAATTATTAGTCAGAAGTTATCTTGCTGCAATATACAAATGTGTTTGCATAAATATCAAAACTGTTTTAAAGTGGTGATGTCACTATTTGCACTATCAATGATACAATGATATCATACAGCGCTACATATTATGCAGTTCTTAAGCTCCTGAGCCTCTGATGTCTCAACAACTCTATGTGTCTCTCTGCCTACATATTCAGCAATAGTAACTAGAATCCTGATTTTGCATTTAATATGCAGGGTATAATTCCTATTTGTATGGGTTTGTTCATTTGTTATAGGCATCCTTGCATTCACCAGCTTCACTTTCTAGGAGTCAGTGGAAAATTAATGCCACACGGCTTCTTTTTCAGCCATGGACTGACAGCAAGAGTTTGTGCTGGAAGCCTTTCCACCAGCTGGATCAATGTGTTCTGCTTTAAACTTCATGAGGAAAGCAGAAAGACAGATCATAAAGGGTAATCGGTTTCCCTCTATAAGTATATATTCAATTACACAGACAAATATTGCCAATATACAAATGCCTAATAAAACACAGAGGCTTCTGAGCTGCAGAATCCCTGCCTGGATGATCCTGTTGTTATTGTGACATGGAACATCCCACAGTTCTTTCAATAGTTTTCTCGTCCACCGATTATGTGTTTGATTGATGTTTCTTCTTTCTCTCTCTCTCTCTCTCTCTCTCTTTTTTTTTTTTTTCACCTGCCATTAAATAGCTGGAATGGGCTGAAGTTAACACATACAGCTTTCTATGGTTTTACGGCTTAATTATTTTTCTTTTCTTATTTGATGGAGTTCCTAACTACAGCATCCTCAAAACATAGTTTATACACAATACATGTGCATCCATTCTTAGACATTCTCAAGTGTTCAGAGGCACCACTTCCCTGTCTTTATAGTTTTTACCCTTACTCTCTAGAAAATTCTGTATCATTTTTTAGATTTAATGGTCTACTTTAAAGACATTCAGTAGTGGACATAGCCCAATATACCTCTCAGATCTTTTAAACCCATATGTTCATAGCCATTCATAAAGACAGTACTTATACAGTTATTTAGTTTATGATATAATTGCAAGTATTTTGGTGTTATGTCTTTAAGCAACTGAGGTTGGTGACTGAGGAAATGCTATTTCAATTTTATCTGAGATGATCAATTTGTCTGAATAATTTCTACAGAAATCTGAATTGTGCAGTGGTTTTAGCTTTCAAAATTGTATTATAACAAAACCTATGGCCTTTGGATAAAAAGTGAGTAGAAAAACTTGTGGTTGTTTTCCTCTGGCAATAGAGCACAAACTGGAGTGCTGGTGAAGTGTCTGGGGATGAAACATGGTGAAATTTTCAAACTAATACTCCTTCCATAGTTTACTGTTATACTAGTTTATACAGCTTGAAGGTATACACAGTCTGTCCATCTCACAAGCCAATCAAGAGTACTTTCCACTTCAGTGAAAATTGTTCTGTGTGTGAGATCACATAACTACAAAAACAAACAAACAAAAAAACCTGTAGTTCTGTCAAGTTGTGTGTAGCTAAATAAATGTAATAAATGTAATTGCAGTACAAAGCTTTTAGTCAAAGTTGGATTTGCTTGAAGGCCATTCCTGAAATCTGTCCATATTTCTTGATGTGAACATTATATAAATTCTTATCTGTTATTTGAATGTGTCAGGGATATAAAATCAGTTTCTTAGATGTTGTAGAGAACAGAACACCAGCCTGCAGCATACCTAAATGCTATTCAGTCCATTGGCAAAGCTGCAATAAAACTAAACATCAAAATAAAACTTTTATATAAGTATATAAGCTTAGCTTGCAAGACACTTCCAAGCATTTGGGGAAATTGCAGTACCAGAAATCATGATCACTATAAAGCTATTGACTTCATTACAGAATTGAGGAGAATACAAACTTTTCCAAACAGGTTTCCTAGTTATAATTCTTAGCATGTGTCCAAGTAGCTTAAACATTTGCCCTATTACAGAAAAGGAATAATAACTTTAAGTTATTATTTGATATTATCATGAATTTACATGCTATCAGAAGATTACTTGGAATGAAAGATTGGTGGTCTGAATTGGGAATTACATCAGATCTCTCAGGCTTTCATGGATCTTGGAATGTCACTGGCAGCAGTAAGCAATACAGTGTCCATTTTATTTTTAAACCTCGCACTATCTGTCTGGTCTGGCTGGGATGGAGTTAATTTTTTTCAGAGCACCACCTATGGTGCTGTGTTTTGGATTTAAGGCTAAAGCAGTGTTGATAATACACCAGTGTTTTGTCTATTGCTGGTACAGGCTTAAGGCCTTCTCTTTTTCCCTATCTGCCCCACCACTGAGGAGGCTGGGGTCAGGCAAGAGGCTGGGAGGTGACACATGCACGACAGCTGACCCGAGCTGACCAAAGAGACATTCCATAACATATGATGTTGTGCTCAGCTCTGGAAAAGGAAGAGGAAGGGAGGATGTTCTTGGTTATGGCATTTGTCTTCCCAAATAACAGTAATGCATGCTGAGGTCCTGCATTCCAGTCAGTGGCTGGACTTCTACCAGCCGATGGGAAGTAGTGAATGAATTCCTCTTGCTTTGTTCATGCATGCAGCTTTTGCTTTACTTATTAAGCCCTCTTTATCTTGACCACAAGTCTTCTTGCCTTCCTTCTACTTTTTCCCTGTCCTGCAATAGAGTGGAGTGAGCAAGAGACTGTGGGTGTTCAGCTGTTGGCCAAGGTCAACCCACAACTCACTGTAACCATTTAGAGGTTTATTACGATGGCATCAGTTCAGTAGAGCAGCATAGACCAACTTTGTAGGGATTGTTGAATATTCGTGAAGAGAACAAAAACACTTTATTTGCAGGTGATGGATAAGCAGGCCTTTCCAGTATGGACACACGTCTCGTTACATTTGTCACTGGGATACACTAGCAGGATCTCCAAACTTTGGTTAGTTGGCAGTTGAAGTCTCAGGCTGTTACTCCAAACCCTTGCCTGATAATTTGTTTTGTAGTGCCAGATCTTTGACACATAGCCCTGCTCTGGACCTTGGCCTCTCTCCCTTATAGTTCTTCAGCATCTTATTTGGAAGAAAAAAAAAAATAGGTAAATTTAGTTTTTAATCAAAGTTTAAACTGTGGAATTTTTTTCACAAAAGAATCTGTGAGATCAAATTTGTAAAAGTAAATGCTGCATACTACCTAGTATCAGAAGAATTGATAAAAGAAGACAGATGATCATGCAGATGATCCAAATACTCAAACTAATGTGATGGCCAAAACAGAACAAACCATACACGTGAAGCTGTGAGTTTGTTTTAGTCCAATTAATGTTTTTACAGCCTAATAGTGAAACTGTTAGACAATTTACAATAATACTAACACTTAAAATTCAAATTAATACAGAAAAGACCCACTACCAGTACCTTTAAAATTGTTACACATTTAAACATACTAACATCTACTGCCTTTCTCTGCTAACCCTTTCATCGACCCTCTGGGACCTGACTTTGAAACTTCTGTCTTCCTTGAGAAGACTGGAGGGATGCTATGACAGCCATCAGCCTTAGAGGCCTTCACTGGGAGTGTGATGTTAGTGGTAAGGTCCCTTCCTCCTCAGTACTGAGTATGCTTGTGGGCTATTTTAATCCCCACCTGCTCCCTTCCTCCTGCTTCCAGGGAAGGAGAGAAAGCTGCCCAGCAGCCCCCAATGCTCCCAGGATATACACTATTTGCAAAAGCTCTACTTATAGTAGAGGTGGGAATACATACATAGGTATATACATATGTAGGAATATATCTGCTTAGTGTATTTATATGAATCATGGAAAACAAAAGTAGAAGTTGCTTGAGAATGCCAACAATAAGAGACTGCCATTGCAGAAACAAAACTCTGTGGCATCACAAAAAAAATTCTAGTTCAGAAAGTCAACCTTTATATTGAAAAGTTCTTTCTGTCTTAAAAAGACTTATGCAAATATACATGTGTATACATATATACATAAATGCACTGTTGTATGTTTAGTCAAGCTAGTCCTTAAGATGACCTGGATAACAAGAAGTGAATAGGTGGAGCTCAGAGAAGTTGAGAGGGGATGAGAGAAGAGATAGGGAGCTGAATGATCCCCAGAGGTGAATGATCCAAGGGTCACTGAAGTACCTGAAAGGCAAGTCATTAAGAACCAGTTTGCAGATCAGAAACAAGGTAAAACTGTTTCTGAGACAGTTTTGTTTTGTTTTGGTTTGGTTTGGTTTGGTTTGGTTTGGTTTGGTTTTGGCAATTCAAGTTGAAGCCAAAGTTTGTGATAATTACATGGGGCTTAAGGCTGGTTAGTGACTGGTGCTAAAAAAACAACATTCCACAGGTGGGCTGAATGAAAGTTACCTTATATTTCATATTTCTTCGGGTATAGTAAAGTAAGAACTGGCCTTTTTTTTTTTTTTTTTTCTCTGACATTATAACAACATTTCAAAGCAAATCGTTATTTATTCATTGCTTAAAGGCATGAAGTATTTAGGAATATGAGTTAACACAGAGAAAAGTGTACATGTAGGGTATTGGCTACACCTCTAGAAATCCTTCATGCTAGCTTCATCTAACTGATAAAGAAAAAAATTAGCCAAAGAAAAAATTGCAGAACCCCTTGCTGTCCTTTTATCTTCCTCCCTCTGTGAATACGTGCCTGTTTGACAATTTTGCAGCAACACAAACTGGACAGGCTCTTCCTGCTCCTTCAAACTTCTTCTTCAGCCAGAGATGGGAAAAGTCTTAGATCTCTTTTGATCCCATTCTAACCTCAATGAAACCAGGCAACTAAAGTTTATCTCCACTGATGATGGAGGTATTTTGTCTTTGCTGGTTTCAATGGTTGTATTTTCAAAGACCATCCTTCTTTAATTTCCTTTGGATTATCTCATTTGTAATCTTCTTTGAACAGAATAGTTTAATAGAATAGCTAAATCACTGTACCTGTCTCAAAGAGATCCTTAGCACATGCATAAAATACAATACAGACATTTCAGAGTTTACCATGATAGATTATATTCATTGTTTACTGTTCTTGTTCAATAATAAAAAAATACTTTGAAATCATTTTCCTTTTGTGTTCATGTCTTTCTATCTCTAGCAAGAAATCTGTAGTATACTCATGCAACTGCACAGAGACACGCTTGACTATACTTAGGATTTTAAACTTTAAAACAAAATCACCTCTAGGGGATTTTTGAGGTATAAACAAACAACTAGACCAAGCCTTTCAAAGCTTTAAAAGAGAAGCACTTTCTATTGCATTTGATCTTTGCCCCACCATTGCTTTTAAATGTAGTATTTTATTGAATCCAGATCCAATTGTAACTGTTTGGGGATTACAATATGAATAAGATTTTTGATAAATTGAAGTGTTAGTCCCTCTGCAACCTATTTTTTCACTGAAATTGTAAGATTTAGAGGTTCCAAATATCTAGACAGTAATGAATTCTCCCAGATTACCTCAGTTTCTCAGATGAGAGGTACATTTAATATTTGACTTACAGACAGCAAAGAGGTTGAATCAGAACAGGTCAGACACACAGTCTTTAGAAATTTTATAGATTGATTCAAAATAATGCTCATCTCTTGAACTCTCTGAAATAGAACTTCTTCCTTTGGGAAACTGATGACTTTATAGAACCTCAAACTTCTAGAAAGCTCCCTTTTATCTGACATCCTATAGTTTCCTTACATCTTTGCCACAGAATATAAAGTGCCACACCTTTGATTGGTAAGTCATGCAGAAATGTTACCACCTTCAATACCATAACAAAACTATTCTATAAAGATTAAAGGAATCTAAAGTCTCTGAAGTAATTCCATGTATGTTATACAAAGAAAGGAAGACTGCTTGCTCAGACATGATCAGAAAGTGCATGAGATCTGCCAAATGTAAAGTCAAGTACGTAGATTTTATAGCTATTGTATAGAGAATTTTTCTATATTGTATATGGATTTTCTTCTAATTGTAGGTCAGGGTAATTCTACTTCTTCACACTGAATTTCACTTTTAAACCTTAAACCACGGTATATTTTTGGCATACGTAACAGGCTAGAGGAAAAGTTGATCTTTATTGAAAAGGTTGTAAAAAGGAAGGTGTAGGTTTTATTATTCTATTACCCTATAATGCCCCAGTTTCCTAAGTTGTTACAGTGAAAAAAAAAAAAAAAAGTGATCCTTTTATAGTAATACAATATGGATACAGATGACCAAGATGATGACCAAGGGTCATCAGCATTGAATGTCTCTACTCTCTCCATGAAATATTGATCTCCACTTCTCAGGTGTCCGTCCTATTTGGATGGGAACTAGTAGCTAAAAAATAAATTAAAAGACCCATGTAGAAAGAGCATCAAATGCTGTTGAGCATCAAATGCTGTTAAGCATCAAATCAGGGATTCACAGAAGGTGGAAGATCAAATTAGAAGCATAATGTTCAGGAGTTATTGACATACTTATTGTGTTGCCTAGACAAGTAATTCTCTGATAATTTTACGACTAACAAGTATTATTATGTACATAAGGAATTCCTTTGTTAAATGATTTTTACTTGTCTTTTCACTGAAGGGCTAATCATAAAGCTAGAATTCCTAAAGATAATTTTGAGGCATTATGCCCAAACAATGTAGCTCATTGTTTGGAACAGTGGCATAGGAGTTTTATATGAATCTAAGAAGGTAAGATGTAAGGTAGGCATAGCTCAATAGCATTAGATAAATAACCCCACATAATTATCTAAGTTCCCTTAATTTTCAAGAGAGAGGGATCTATGCTTTAACCTCCATTAAAATAACTAGAAAAATCATAATTGGAAAGCCTGTTGACTATAGAAGAGAACAGGCTGAACAACTTAATTTAGGCAACTAAAATTAAACAGGATGAATCTCACCTTGAATAAGAAAGGGAAGCTACATGGGAGCACAGAGTGAAGGCAAAGGGCTCTTTCTTCCTTTATTTTCCACGAGGACTCAGAGGCCTTGCAATGCAAATAGCCTGTTTATAATGAGCCCTGGTTCCCTGACATAAAAAGAAGAACAGTTTAATATTCAGAGCAAAATGAATATAGTAATATCATAAAAATGAAACAGTACTTTTCTTTTTTAAAGATGAATATATCCAGAACAATATTTGTACTAGTGTATCTTCAAAATAATCTTTTGTATCCCATCCAAGCATTTGTTCATTTGTTTGTTTCTTACCTTATATTTTTCTCATTGCTGGCTGCATGTTGAAATTATTTATTTTTCCTTTTTGTTAAACCTCCATCCATGCTTCTCTTCATGATTATTGATGTATGGATGGTGAAATTGTATATGATAATCTACATCTCCTTTGCTAACAGTTTTTGTGTATTGCAGAAAAGAGAGAACTATTTTGCAAAGGAAGTTCATCTTCAATACAGCTTTTGTAGCAAAAGTGATACTGTTGGGTGAACTGTAGTGCAAATTTTAATTAATTAGAATTTTGAAAGAAATATTGCTGTACTGAAATAACTAGAATTTGCCAGATATTTTAGTGGATCCAGGATTTTACTCTCAAAACTCAACATGGAATGACCTCAGAAAGAATTGCTGGGACTGCATCGATTAGCATTATGTTTACTCAAGTTTTTGTAAGTTTACAAGTTGTACAAGAAGAAAACTCAACATGTCAATGGAATTATTTGGGGGTTGGATAGACAATCCTTATATATACAGTAGAGTAGTATATATATCATATACAATCCTTATATATACAGTAGAGCTTGTGCCCAGTTTGGGAGTTCATAAATACTACAAGGTCAAGTAATATTCAACTCACAAACAGTACATCATATGGTACAACAGAATGTTACTATATTGAACAGAAACAAAAAAGGGAAAACAGCCTCCACAAAGCTTCAGCTGATTTAGAGTCATAAGCTGCCAATCAGCTTCTCTATTTAGATGCTTTTCTTACTTTCCTGTCATTCGTCTGATGTTGCATGTCTTTGCTGGCTCTTCTGGATAAATGTTTCAATTTTCAGTAGTGTCTGGGATTTCTCTGCAAGTGTAGATAGTACAGTTTCTCACTCAAATCACACTTCTCAAAGTATTTTTCTTTACTCTAGGGAGGTGATTTTATTTTATTTTATTTTATTTTATTTTATTTATTTCTAAGATACAGCCATTTCATAAGAATATGGTGATTCATGAGCCAGGTTTTTAGGATTTTTCACTTTGCATAAATGTACAATACTCTCCATGTCATCGCTCTCTGAATTTAGAAGTCCCCTCAAATATAGTGCAACAGCAGTTTTAACTGAACTCATATAATGCTCCCTTTCATTCAGATCTTTTGTCTCTGCAGCAGATGCCAAGAGAATACACCTGCTGAAGGGAGACAAGATCTGATCAGCTGGAAAAGAGGAAGCAAGAGAAATTTGTGGAGAAGCCATTTACCTGTAGTGCTGCAAAAACACATCAAAGAAAACTGTACACAGGAGGAAGAATGACCTCAAATGGCATATGTGAAGACATTTTGGTTTTGGTGGAGGATTGCATTTTTACATCTGTTATATTCCCTGTGGTATTAGACATCAAAGAAAAATACATCTTTGTTTCAATGTAGTGATTATTGCTATGATTCTTATGCCTCATCTGTCAAGAACTGTATTTTCTTTGCTGAATTTATTCTCCTCCTTTTGGTATCTCTTTGTTCCACCTATATAATGGCCTGGTTTTCCACCATGCAATGTCTCATAATTTTTTCAAGTTGCTCAAATGTGGTCAAGCCCTCTCTCTGCATCTCTGGGAGTTTAAATATGCATGTATTCATTTCTAAGCATTTCTAGATTTGTATCATGCTTTCACACAAAAGGCGTGAAGGATATATTAGGAAATGCTGTCTATGATGATGTTTATGTTCATTTGAAGTGGTTATGGCTGCACTCCATCTTCCTATACATATTTTAACTATCCCTAAATATTGTATGTATCGTATATATTCTCAGAGAAGCGGTGCTGCTTGGCTGCTACCCGTTTCAAAGGTCAGTAACCCTGTAATAGAGGCATGAAATGTTATGTCTTTCAATGATGGTATAATAATATCTAAATGAAGTAAAGTTGCAGGTAGAGATTGTATACTGGATTCCATGAGTTAAGCATCCAGAAAAAAAAAAACAGTTCAGCTTTTGAGTGGAGATGTTCTTCTCCAGATTACAGTGCATATCATCATACATCTACATAACTGCATAGGAACAGAGATATCTGTCCTCACCAAGCAAAAGACACCCCAAGTTAGTATATGCAGACTTTCTCCACTGAAGGATATGGCTTCACTGGTAGTTCAGAACAATCACATACCAAAATTTCATCTAAGCTTCCTCCCAGATGTTCTTGTTCCAAGAATTGCCCTGTAGTAATGTTTCCCAACTTCTTTTTTCCCCTCTTAGTTGGAATTAACTGGAGGCATAAAGACTCCACAGTAATTGTCATAACATTTACGTGCATCAGTGATCTTTGTAATGCAGAAGTCATATATTAATGGAGTGAGGAAACTATACAAGTTGCTCAGCTTTTATGACAACTGCATGAAGAAGTATCTCAGAATCATGACTGAGTAAAGATGTACTGGTTTAAAGATCCCCATCCATTTCCTGGCTTGGGCTGTGTCAGCACTAGAAGGTGTCTGTCACCTTCTGGCTGGTTCAAAGTTTTTCTGAAGTAATATATTTGAAATGCAGCTGCATCCACCCTTAAAATACTAGGGAAATGAAATAAATACTGAAGGAGCAAAGTTGTGGTTTAGCACTATAAGTTACTCACTTTAAAATGCCAACCTCAGTGCCTTGGCTCTCCTTTGTCTTTGAATATATTAAAATTGTTCATTTGGAATGCTCCTACCCTTTCTGGCTGAATACACCCCATTCTCCATGATCAGCTAGCCAACATGTTAATGGAATGTAATTTGAGTTGCACATAATTATCTGGATGGGAAACTACCATGCTTGTGTACTCTAACGGATAGCTGGATTATGTAGCTTTATTATTCAAAGCAAATGGGAACATGAGTTACATGCTGTGTAACTGAAATGCGTAGGGCCCATAGATTCAGTCTGGTGCTTATTAAAGCGGCCTGCCATGGTTAATTCACTTGTAAAATAGGATTTATAATGGAAACATTTATAGCAGGAACAGCAACTTACCCCCAACTATCAGTAGCTATGAAAATATTATCATATGGCAGCAAGTTAAAACAGAAAACAGGCTCATCTGTATATGTTACATACAGATTCTTTGATATGTCTACTGTAAAGAATCTTTAATAGGTAATTCATGAATTTTTATAGTATTTACTGACATGGAAAGTCTAATAACATATCCTAACTTTTGCTGGTGTGTATAATTTGTATATACTGTCACAGAATTAATAAATTCTTTTGTACATAATCTTTGAAGGATTTTCATAACATAAACAATATCAAAATGAACAGCAGGGTTAGATAGTATTTGTTTTCCTTTGATAATTTCATTAGATGACATGCTGATGATATCTGTCTTTATTCAGTAGGCACAGATACATACTAAAGGAAAGTGGTGTAGTGCTGGAGGAAGACACAAAGGTGGACAAGTAGGCACAAAGGGAAGTTTTGGGGGCCTTGCAATTTCGATTGCTCTTGATTTCTGCAACTCTTGTTTTGTTTTGTTCTTTTAATGTTTCTCTGTCTTTTCAGAGTCAGACCCCAGATCTGCACCTTTGATAAAAGTAACTAGCAATATAAAGTGACCAGGAGTATGGCAAGTTTCATTTCTGAAATTCTATGTTGTATGATATCAGGCAAAACATTTCCAGACTGGGACAGTGACTCAGTCAGTGCTGAAAGTTTCATGAAATGTGGAGGAAAAATGCATCCCATTTGGCAATGTATGGAGAGGGATGTATTTGTGGGTTTGGAGTTCATTTCAGATCTCCATATTGCATACATACAGCAACATTGCTTCTGATCAAATCCGTTAAGGTGGTATTAACCCATCAAAAAAACCTTTATGAGGGCCTTGACGCTGCAATGAGAAATTAGCACAGCTCCAACAGTAGCAACTTAGTATCTCTATTGTGCAGATAGCAGAGCATGAAAGTAGAGTTACAGTACAAGCATATTTTAATTGTGATAAGGTTTCACATGTGAACATAGTCATGTCACGTATGCAGCCAATCACTTAACTGAAAGACATGCATAATGCCTCCAGTATCCAAATATTAAGCAGTTTGACTTCATTTTGTTCTGAAATTCAAACCATCTTCAAGCTTCTCTGTTTGAAAATAGTGGGGGTAGGAGTTTGAAGGAGAAAAAAGTTGCAATGGATTTCTGTAGCAATTAAGCAGTTCAGAATTTTACAGCATTTTGTCGGTGTTTATCATGAAGATAATACACATGAAGGATGTGAGAAATACATAGGAGATAAAGTGGAAAAAAATATGAGATTGGAGTATTATGAGCAGGTCACAAGAAAATTTAACTGGGTGTACGGAGTGCAGGTACTCAGGTGCTGGCAATGGGGGTGCTGCGGGGCTGCTGCGTGAGGCGAGGCTGGGGCTGCCCCGTGCCGGACACAGCCGGTTCCAGCCGGCTCCAACGGCCCCACCGCAGGGCACGGCCGGGCCCCGCAGCCAAGATGGCGGCGCCTCAGGGCCAGCCTGGGGAAGGGAGGGCAAACACCACAGGGCAGGGAGCGGTGAGGGGAACGGTGTGAGAAACGGCCCTGCCCACACCCAAGGGAGAGGAGGAGCGGGGCAGGAGGTGTCCCCAGCGCCCAAGCAGAGATGCCCCTGCAGCCTATGGAGAGATGATGGTGGAGCAGATACCCAGACTGCAGCCAGGGAGACCCCACAGTGGAGCAGATGGATGTGCCCTGAAAGAAGCTGCAGCTGGAGCAAGGGAAAAGTGTGAGGAGGAACGAGTGGCAGGGAGGGCCTGTTAAGGACTGACCAAATCCCCCATTCCCCCTGTGCCACTCAGGGTGGGGATGAGGTAGAGGATTTGGGGAAGAAGGAGAAAAGTTGAGCATGGGAAAAAAGCTGTGGGGGTGGGGGAGGGAATGGAGAGGAAGGTGTTTTTAGTTTTGTGTTTGTTTCTCACCATCCAAATCTGTTTTAATTGGCAACTAAATCATTTTCCCCCAACTTGAGTGCATTTTGCCCCTAATTGGTAAGTGATCTCCCTGTCTTTACCTTGACCCATGAGATTTTCCATTTTATTTTCTTCCCCTGTCCTGTTGAAGAAGGGAGTGAGAGAGCAGCTGAGTGAGCATCTGGCAGCAGGACAAGGTCAACCCACCACACAGAGTAAATAACTGAAACACTTTTCAGAAGGATAGAAGAATGAAAAGGATAAAATCAAAACTGGAAATGACGGAAAGGCACAGAAAGTCTTGAAAAGAGACTAAATAGGTATAGGAAAGAAGGTAGGGAAAAGAGGTTGAAAAAAAGTGGAAAAAAATCAGTAAGCAGGAAAACACAAGTGTGAAAAACCAGTGGAAAGAAAAAACTGAAACTGATGTTTCATAATTATTTTCCTTTTATTTGGAACATTTTGTATTTTTATAATTTTGAAATCAAAAGATAAAATCTGAAGAAAACATGTTATACCAACGTTGTTAGTGTTCTACAGTCCAAAGTAAAATACATTTTTGTGTGGCAGAACATAACTTACACATCACTAGAATGCACTAAAACCCTCAGAAATAGATACCAAACAACACTCAGACATTTGACTCATATGAAAGTATGGCCCTTGATTTTCTTTTTAAATGTTAATAGCCATTTACAACTCTTAGTATAAACAGCAGGGTTCCACTTAGTGCTTAAGATGATGGCAGTGGTGATGCCAAAATGTGCAGGATCCAAAGAAATATTTTCATGACTTCCACCTCAATTGTTAAGATCTGTCTGCTAAATATTGATAGAATCTCAAAAAGAAAGGTAGTGAGTTTAAAAAACTGTATAATTAAAACCTTGCCTTTAGAGATTTGGCAGTATAAAAAGGAGTGGGCTTGTAGTTGGCCAACATCAATGTAGCAATATGTTTATACCATAATTATAGCTATTTTGGCATATTAGTTGATAAGAAAATTGTTCTTTTTCTACTTGTTCCAAGAGATAAAGAAAAAAATTCTCCTTCTCTTGCATGGTGTACAAGCATCTGTACTGTAAACAATGACTTTGCATATACAGGATTAAACATTGAGAAATGTAATGAAACTGCAAATGGTTTTATTAATTATGGAAGATGTCAACCTCAGAAGTTTGTTATAAATGAATGTAATGACATTTTTGGAGCATTCATTATTACTGCTAATGTTGAGAAGCTAGTGTATGGATTCATCATATAATAGCTGACTTTCTCACAAATAGAGTATTGAATGTTGAATTTATATCACTCCCTTCCAGGCAGGAATTGTGCCATAATAGCATCACAGAATATATAAGCTAACCCAGAAGAAGGCAAATTAAATGTATTTTGCATTTTGTGAAGAAATGAGATACGTAATTGTTTATTTAAAAAAAAATGTGATTATAAATCACATTTTTATGTTTCATTACAAGTATTCTTTCTGTTTTGTGTTTAACAGGTATCAATACTCACTTTTGACAACTATAGTAAGGAGTAGATATGTTAGAGCAAAGCGTGTTTTCCTGTTAATGGTATTCATATTTTTACACAGAGAAGTCACAGGTCTTTTTAAAGGCCATTTAATATAATTAGATTGAAGAATAAGCAATTCCTACAGTTATTCATACATTTGTTCTCAACCATTTAAAATTCGTGTGTGTATGTGTGCATGCATGTGCTTGTGCCTGAAACAGGAGAAAGAGAGAGAGGGAAATACATTACACTATACATATCATAAAAGAAAAGATGCCTGATTTCTGTAGTTGAGGTATAGCTACAATAATTTCTCTGCAGTTAGTGGAGCTATCTGTGATATATGTGATATAAACCCTGGTGTTTTTAGAATATGTCTTTGTGTTACTACTGAAATTTTGGGTAGAGGCAGACAGAATCTAACAGTGCAAACTAGGTTATGCGATGAGACAAAGGTGCTACAAAGTGCAATAAATTTAATTACAGAGGACATATTGAATCCTTAGTTTTTAGCTGAAATCTTGCCTCTATTAAAGTCAGTCTGGCTTTTGTAATTTACTCTGTTCAGATTAGCAATTAATTTCATCCCTATTGTCTGTGCTGTTCCAGCAGCACAATTCTTCTAACTTTGTGCTGGCGTACTGAGACAATATTGACTCAAGAAGCAGCATGTCATTAGTTGATTCTACAGTGTCATTTACTGCAGCTTCCTTGATTCTCTTCAGGGATTCAGTATATTGTATGAAATAGTGTGTGGGGTGGTGGTGGTGGTGTTTGTTTTCTTTTTTTTTGTTTGTTTGTTTGTTTGTTTTCCCTAATATTGGGTATACAAACCACTATTTCTCCTTCTAAGGTATTAGATATTATGCATCATTCAAAGATGTATATTGATATCAATTATATCAAAGATATACATCTTTCAAAGTTTCAATAACCTTCAATTCCCTTTTTTCTGCAATGATAACTTGAAACTGTCTCACATTTTTAAATTCTTTTAGAGGAAACAACTATGAGGACACAAGTCCAGCCTTTTGTGAAGTTCAAATAATTTCAGCAGTTTGGTTTAAATCTGGTGAAACCTCTTTAATCAAAAAGAGTGCTTGAGTAGGACAACATAGGATTGGAAAGAGACCTTCTGTAACCTACTAAGACATGCTATTACCAACTTGTAAAAGCAACAGAACAGAATTCTGGAATGTAAAGAGCAAGAAGTAATGAGATTTTTCTCAGAAGGAGTTCAGAAAAAAAAAAAAAAAAAGAAAGTTTAAAAGTTTAAGATAGAATAGTTTAAATTGCAGTGCCAAAACCACTTCTGCTGATTGCAATTACATGAAGACAAGAATAACAATATTGAGTACTATCTCCTACATCTGAAAAAACTTCTGTGAGACTAAACATGCTGAGAAGTTGGGGGAAATTTTTTTTTAGCCAAGAAACAGAGATGGTATACTGAAAAAATTATATTTAGAACTGAATTTGATTTTTTTAATGTCTTGTTATATCTCTTGTCTGTTAGACTTTAGTGACTGAAGATGGTATTTTCTTGACTGATCAAACTGTAATTTGCAGCTTCTGCCTAAATAGCAGCAAATTGCTTTTAGTCAATGTCTTAAGAGTGCTAGCAGTCTTGATAATCTTGAAAGAGATCCTTATGAAAATGATTTCAAGAGGTGAGTCAATTTAAATTCTATGAGGAAGTATTCATCTCAAAAGTCTTTTAGATACAAACAGCAACTGTTGCTTGCATGTTAATAAACAGAAATCACAACTGCTGTTGTTAAATAATACGAGATGAAGGTTGTGCCCCTGGATCTGAAAGTAGATTAGATTCTCCATTCATGGATTCTCTTACTCATGTTCCATGTAGAGCCTTGCCAATATAATATAATGTCTAAGATATCCTTAAAAGCTATGTGTAAAGTGCTTTGTCCATCTTTACAGTCATAAAGATTTTCTACAATGTGTAGAGTAGATTAAGGCTATACCACATGTTCCCGTAGCCTCCAATAAGGTGTCAGTTCCCCTTTGTGCAGGACCTGCTGCAATAATTACAGCTACAAGGGAGAATGTTTTAGGCCGGCTCTAATATAGGTTGATATTCAAGGTTCCACCACACTCAGGGGGGACAGGAGGAGCAGAACTATTTACAGGAATTCAAGATCCTAGTACATCCTAGATGTTTTCAATGGTATAATAACTTTACCTGTCACATTTGCAACAACTTTACTATTTGATTTGCTTTCCCAATTTCTGTGGAGCCAGCATTTTCATATAATTAACAATTATGAGTTCAATATAGCTTTTCTTAACGGTAATAGCCATTGTAACACATACATTTAAAATCAGGATGTTTTATGTAGGTTGGGTTTTATTGTTTGAGTTGGGTTCAGATGTTTTTTTTTTCTTCTTTTTTTTTCTTTTTTGTCTGTGTGCAGCACCGTGTTTCTCTGTCCTATATATTATCTTTCATTTTATCAACTACTCACTATGTATCATAAGTTCCACCTTCACATATGGTCTTCATTTTATCACTTTGATACCTTAGTACTGTCATAAAATACCACACCTTTAGTATGAGTTGAATCTTGAGTGTAGAAAGAGCTCTGTGTCTTTTATCACAATGAGAGCAAAAGCTGCGTTCTTTGCTCATTTTTCTCCTTTCTTTTCTTCCTCCTTATTGCCAGTGACAGCAAACTGCGTGGAACTATTTATGTCACACATGGAGCACATGGAGAAGTTCTGTGTGACTCTTCCAGTGCTTAGCATGAGACAAAGATACTGGTTAACTGGTTTTCTGAGTACCATAGTTTTTTTCTCATGAGATGTAAAGCTGTGCCTCTCCTGTCTGTATTGGTTGATGAAGCAGTTCCTTTCCTCTGATACCACAGAACCAGAGGTTCCTTGTAATGAAAAGTATATTTTTTGAAAAAGAATGAGCTGCTGCAGTTACACTGATGGAGTGACTTTGTCCTGTGAAGACAGGAAAAAATAAGGGGTATGAAGAAGACTGAGTGATATATGTCTCATCAGCATATAGGTATATGTGAAGAAATTGCTTGTTAGTGCTAGGTCATAGGTTGGACTAGGTGATCTTGAAGGTCTCTTCCAACCTAAAGGATTCTGTGAAAAACAATAATTTGAGGTGGAGGCCCACAGATCTAAATTCTGTCCAGCTAGGTTGACCCACCTTGAGGCTGTTGTATTGTAACACAATCAGAATCAGCTCACAAGAAGCATCTATGAGCATTAATGCAGCTGAATCCCAGCCCATCTATTCTTTCTAAATGTGAACAAATGGTGTTATCCCAAATTCTCTTGGGCCTGTTAAGCATTTTCAGTAGCACAAATAATGCTCATTTTTATTAGTACATTTAAATATGGGAATTTTCTATAGCATAATAATTATTTTAATATAGTAAATAAGTAAGATTGTCATTTTCTTCAGCTGGCGAAACATAACATAGAGCACTATGCTGGAAAATGGAGATTCAAATAAAATCCTATAGATCACTTTTCTGTAAATCAGGAAAAATAGTAATCTCAAAATTAATTGCCCAGGATTACTTCATCTTCCTTGTTACATTGCTAACACTGACATTCATTGCTATTAATGTCACCATTTCTTCTCTGGGAGGACAGTACTCATTTATTACAGGGTTTGTAATGCCTAAGTTATTACTTCCCCTAGTTCTTGATCTCTGAAAATTTGCAAGGTTCCTGCTGCATAACACAATTATAGAACTGTGCCATATGCTTTATGCATATGGCAAACATTTTGAAGAAGCTCTCAGTGTTGTGCTCTGCAAATCTGTGCAGAAAGTGCTACTCTGAGATTTGTGCAAATTGTTACAGCTGGAAAAAGATCATTTAATTATAAAACAATAATGGAGCTGAGTTGGACTACTTAAGGGAAACCTGACACAGATGCTTGTGTAATGGAACCCAGTTATTAATTTATAGAATTAGCCCTGCTCTGCAAGCTGCTCCAGGCACATGAACCCCCATTGACTTCAACAGGGTTCTGCAAGGGCACAATGCCTTCCAGCCAGATGGACCACTTTGTGGGGTCAGAGATTAACTGTATCACTTGAGTTAGATAAAAAGTGACATGAACAGCTATTTCAGACTAACAGCCTTCAATGTAATTATCATACTATCTCATTTTTTCACTACTCATTTTATATTGTTGTCATGTACAAACTGATGAACATGTCCTGAATTTTATTCAGGAAATTTCGAGCTAAATTCTCAGGTAGTATTTGTTCCCATGTGGTGAAATAAAGTGTAACTAGCTTTCCAATTCTTACTGCAAATAGGAAGGAATTGGGCATTCTAACCTATATCTCTCCTTTATGAAACAGTGAGAAAGGAGTTGGATTAGTCAGCCTAGCGTTTGCTAAGGATTTGTCTCTAAAACCAGATTACATCTTCTAGGAACTATCAAGAAAGGCAGGATAGGCAGTCAGAAAACCTCTGAACTGTCAGAAATACACACTGCAGAATCAAGGGCCTCTTGTTTATTTCAAATGTCAGGCTAGCACTCTGTATGGTGAGATCCCCTGATCTCAATACAAGAGAATACAAGAGAAGGTAGGTTTGAGTTCCAGGTGAGAGAGCATCACAATATTGCAACTATATGTGCATGTCCGTATTGCAGTAAATCTTCATTGGTCAGAGCCTGACAACAGGAAAACCATGGTGTGCAGATTGACAATTTTATTGCTATAATACACAGAAAACACAAAAATCAGCTGTCTTAAAACAGGTATGTTTTCCTTAAAAGCATTACATAAAAGAAACTTAAAAAATAAAAATAAAAAAGAGTAATGTAAAGTTTAGAGAAAGTTACTTTCTTTGTCCCTCAATTGTCTTGCTGTTTCCTTCTCAGTTCTTCAGCAGATGTATCTGAGACACTTGATATTCAAAAACTTCAGAATCTCACAGCTGGTTATACTTACAGACAGTATATGAGATCTGTCCTTGATTTTAAGCTAAACTGGTGTTCCTCTATATTCAAGACTGCTCAGATGAAAACTTTTACATGCATTTTTTTAAATGTTGCATGTAAATAAATGACTTTTAAAACCGTTGTACAGAACAGTGTATCAAATACATTTGCAAAAGTACACTGCTTCTTCAACACATGATAACACACAGATTTGTTATGCTTGATATAGTTCTTGTCCTTTGCAGCTGATTCTAACAGAACTTTTTATTACAGAATGGAGGAAAAAAAAAGACACAGTGCGTTATCATCCTTTTTGCATGTGAAATACTCCTGACTTTATATTAGCGTTTTGATTCAGTAAGGTAGGGCCTAAAATAGTAGACAAAATAGACTTCTCAAAAATGTTTCAAATAGATAAGGTGAAACAATTAAAGGTATAACATCAGTTAACCATAAAGGAAGTATGTTAGAACTTTTCTGTACAAGTTATTATTCAGGCATTGAATGATCATTGATCTGTTTCAGTCAAAAGTACATTTCTAATTACGACTCTTACTTTTACAAAACTTAATGATCTTTGTCTTGATATCACCAAAATTAATTTTTATAAGAATAACCAGTAAGCAACCTCCTTCTCACACTACAAAGCATTTATCCATTCTTACATTTTCTTTGTCAAAGTTGAAACACTTTGTGGCAAGAAATTGGTCCACTCATTGCAATAACGTATATTTCACTCAGTACTCAGGATTTTTTATTTTATGTTACACATAATGTTTGTCTATAGCAATTTGATCTGTGTAAAATTGTCCAGCTTTATTAGTTCTATTCCAGTACACTTACTTGTTGCTTATTATTGGCAGGTTTCATGAGAAATCCGGATTTGTGTGTCAGATGATTCTTTTTCACTAAACATAATGGATAAGGAGCTCAGGAAGTAGTCCAATCTCAGACAGCCAATGCCACTACATTTTTCTTTAAGGTAATATTTGAAGTCAATAGCTGTAGATAGCTTTCCATTGAGATACTAATGATTCTGTGATGGAACTGAGACGTTTCTATCAATATAAGCCTACTGACATTTTGCTGAAGTAAGAAATCCAGAAAGCAAAGCAGTAATTCTTAACTTGTAAAATCTATTTTTTTAACTCTTACTCCATATGATTAACTTCCATGTGCTTACTTTATAGGCAAAAGATACCTTGCATACTTTAAGGATTCTTTTAGAGGACAAAAGTTTCAGATGTGGTCTGATGAGTGCTGAGTAAAGAGGAAAAATCACTTCCCTTGATCTACCAGCTGTGCCCCTTTTCATACAGCCCAGGACCCTGTTGGCCATCTTTTTCTGCTAGCTCATGCTCAGACCCCCAGTCTTTTCCAGCAGAGCTGCCTCCCAGCTGGTCAGGCCCCAGACTGATTTGTTGCAGGCGCTAGTTCATTCTAGATGTGAGACTTTTCATTAGTCCTTGTTGATTTTCAGGAGATTGCTGTCAGCCCATCCCCTATCCAGGTTCCTCTCATATGCACTCCTGTCCTGGAGTTTCAACTTGTCCTCCCTAGTTTGGCGTCATCCATAAACCTGATGAGAATGTGCTCTATTTCCTCCTCTAGGTGACTGATAAAGATGTTATACAGGTCCCAGTACCTATCCTAAAGAAACATGGCCTGTAACTGACCTTGAGATAGAGGAAAAATCATTAATTATCCTTTGAGACTGACCATCCAACTACTTTCTCATCCACCCAGCAGACCGCCTGTCTAGATCATAATGTGCCAATCTGCATACAACAAGGGTGCTTTAGAAGACCATGTCAAAGGCCTTGTTAGCTAAAGGCAGGCAACATCCACTGCTCTCCCTTCATCCACAGATGTTGTCATTTCATCATAGAAAGCAAACAGGTAAGTCAAGCATTCTTTACTCTTGATGAACGTAGACACAAAGCACAAAATGCAAGTGTAATACTTCCTTTTTGTTCTAAGCAGGTGCTCTATGGGGAACCTGCAAGTACTGTAGAAAGGACTTCAGCAAAATTCTCATGTCCTTTGTTGCCAGCTCTCACGACTACATTTTTTCAAGTCAAAGTGAGAATCAGGAATGTAATTTATGGCCTATATAATGCTCTCTACCAAATTGTGGGTTGACTACCGTCAGGCTAAGGCCAGACTTAGCTTAGGCTTGTTGGAAGATGTTAGCTAGGCAAATATTTCCTACATTATGGGCAAGAGATACAGCTCCAGTTGCAATACCAGGTTATTAATAATTGTGGATCAGAAATGATACACAGCAAGGCTTTTTTTTTTTTTTTTTTTTTTTCTGTCGTTACATTATCTATTTGTGAAAATAAGCCCTGGGAAACCAGAACTTCACTGAGCTTTTTTTTCAGCTTAAACCTTTTAAGTGGTAATGATGCTGTGTAATTACTAAAAGCAAAAAGCCCTGCATTAAATTCCGGTTGAAGTCTTTTTTTGTCCTCTGAAGAAAACTTCAAATTATAAATTAAGCTTTTTTTAAGTTAAACAATATATGTAGAGATTTTTCCAATATTATTCCTTTATCTAAGGCTTTATATGCAAACTGTGTCAGAAGTTTTTCAACATTTTCTTTTTAGCATGACCTTTATCATCTTTGCCTTGCCTAAAATCTTTTCTGTTTCCCTTCATCCAACATTTGTCTTTGGGTAACCAACCAAGAAAATTATGAGTCATTTTCATAGTAGTAAAAAGCCTCATTGTAAGTACTCCCCACCTCATGGCTTATTATTGAACTTGGAATGGACTGGTTGTACAGATTTTATCATGCCATTGTGATTCTTTGGGAACTTTAGTTGCTGCATCCATGGAAAAAAGGAATTCACAATGTATGTGGTAAACTCAAGGAAGTCTAAGAAGCAGCCTAAGCCTGTAACTACTTTTAATAACTAGTTCATTTTACTTGCTATATACTAACCAGTCACTTAATGCATCAGTCAAACACTTTATTTTGATAATACTTTTGTTTGTTTCATCATATAGAGTATTCAATTTTTCTTTTCTCCTTTCCTTTCTCCTTTCCTTTCTCCTTTCCTTTCTCCTTTCCTTTCTCCTTTCCTTTCTCCTTTCCTTTCCTTTCCTTTCCTTTCCTTTCCTTTCCTTTCCTTTCCCTTTCCCTTTCCCTTTCCCTTTCCCTTTCCCTTTCCTTTTCCTTTTCCTTTTCCTTTTCCTTTTCCTTTTCCTTTTCCTTTTCCTTTTCCTTTTCCTTTTCCTTTTCCTTTTCCTTTTCCTTTTCCTTTTCCTTTTCCTTTTCCTTTTCCTTTTCCTTTTCCTTTTCCTTTTCCTTTTCCTTTTCCTTTTCCTTTTCCTTTTCCTTTTCCTTTTCCTTTTCCTTTTCCTTTTCCTTTTCCTTTTCCTTTTCCTTTTCCTTTTCCTTTTCCTTTTCCTTTTCCTTTTCCTTTTCCTTTTCCTTTTCCTTTTCCTTTTCCTTTTCCTTTTCCTTTTCCTTTTCCTTTTCCTTTTCCTTTTCCTTTTCCTTTTCCTTTTCCTTTTCCTTTTCCTTTTCCTTTTCCTTTTCCTTTTCCTTTTCCTTTTCCTTTTCCTTTTCCTTTTCCTTTTCCTTTTCCTTTTCCTTTTCCTTTTCCTTTTCCTTTTCCTTTTCCTTTTCCTTTTCCTTTTCCTTTTCCTTTTCCTTTTCCTTTTCCTTTTCCTTTTCCTTTTCCTTTTCCTTTTCCTTTTCCTTTTCCTTTTCCTTTTCCTTTTCCTTTTCCAAGGAACATCTTGCAATCACATGAGATTTTAGGGGTAGGTTATTTTATAGAATTTCTTCAATCTGTCCAAATTTTCTATTAGTTGGTTTAAACAGAAAGTATATCTAGGCTGTGGCAATAGGTTTCAGCCACGTGACGTTTAGTGAAGCTTACATCTTGTTCCCATCAGCTATTATGCATTGTGTGAGTTTTTGATAGAGATGGAGTATGACTCAACAATTGAACTATCAAAAATCTATTCCAAACTCTTTTTTTCTACTTAAGGAAGTTACAGTCTGACCACTGGGGACTGTAGAGTTAGGAAAGGCCAAGATGTTGCTTAGAAACTCTACAGTATTTACAACTCACTGAATCATGTTTGCTTTTGTATTGATTACTTTGGACTTCCTACTGATGATAATAAAACTTCATCAGTAGATGTATGTGTGCTGTTAATATGTAAAGAAGAATATTAAGAATTAGTCAGTGGGTTAGATGACAGCTGAATTATATTCATCATTCATATCATTAAATTTGCATTCATCTCCAGTCTAAATTTGGTTGAAGATGGTACAAACATGTTCTTATATATAAAAATAAGAAAAGGAAAAAATCAGCAGTGGTTTACGGTAGTGTATTTCAAAATGGACTGCACTAATTAGCATTCCAAAATTACAAGGTACATTAAAGGAAAAACAACATAGTAACATGCATTGTTCACTTGTCAGAAACCAATGTTATTCTAAGATATTTAGGTGACAAGCAGTTACAGTATCTTGTCTTTCTTGTGATAGCAAAGAGGAAATCTTCAGAATAGAAATGAACCATTGATTTACTGGTGTTGCTATAGCATAAAAACGGAATATAACATAAATGAGGATCATGCACAGAATGAATAAAGGGAAACATTGAAAATAAATGAAGAGGTCTAACGGGTTTCATTCTTGGAACACACAAGTGACTGGGATTCATAGTCTTCAGGCAGCAGATGGAAAGATTTGAGCAACCTCTCCATGCTGGAGAGCCAAACAAAAGATGAGGGTGGGTATGATTTCACCATAAACGCATTTGTATCTACTAAGCAGTATCTGCACAAATGAAAGAATAGAACAAAAGGAAGGAAAACTGTGAAACAAGAACACTACTGAACCTAAAAAATAAAGACCATGTAGATTGAATTAGGGTATTCGTCAACCTCTTTTTTTCTTTGTTAAATATGTTTTAAGAGATATTAGTAAAATATTTTAATTCTTGCTTATACAAATTCAGCCTACATTTGACTTTTCCTTTCATAACCAACTTCATCCCCACTATTCAAAAGTGATGAGGCTGTTTGTTTCAGCAATAGTTAAATCCTTATTTGGAGTGATGTAATACACATCCAAATGTTTCACTCAGCCTTAGCAGGCAATTTTTTATCAGTAAAGCGAGGCAACAAAAGTCAATTTTTGTAATTCAGTTTCTGCACAGTTCGCTTTGTTTCACAAATTGAGGAATGAGTTGGTACTCTTGCATTTCTCTTTTTATATGTCCAACACTAAATTACACATAATGTTAGAGCAGCTTTTTCGTAGGGGTAATTATTAGACAACTCACAGAGCCCTTGGATTGTGGCTTCATTTCATATTAAATGTTAAAAACATAGTCAGAGGTAACAGAAGTTCATGACACTTAGTCCCTAGGCAAGCTGAAAAGTAAGATTTACTATTAGTGAGACTATAATAATGAAGTAGACAAAAGAATGAAAAAGGTTGTCAAATTCTTTAGAAAAATAACATGATAGAATAATTGATATTTTTGTGTATCTCTTATTTAAGTGATGAAAGAAAATCAGTTAGAAAAATAAGCAAAAGAAAAAAATATAAATTATGGAAAAGATTGTTCACTGAGTTTTAGGAAATGTAGATGTTTTCCTAAATGTTTTCCTAAAAGTGAGTTTGAGGAAATTCCTGGTATAGGAAAAATGCAAAGATATTCATTTCTACAAGGGAAAACACTTTTTTTTTCACTGAATCAATGAGATAAAAATAACAGTGGGCTCATTTAGCAACTTTGCATACACTAAAGCATAGCACTGTGGATAAGAAATGTATGTCTTTAATATTTAGGAGGGTCACTTATTCCAGAGCTTGTTCTTGCACAGCAATCCTGAAAAATAAGGAAAATCAGTTTCTCTCCTTACTCCATTTTTTTTCTTTTTGATAATATTTATAAAAAGACATGTGATGGAAAAAAAAAAAAAAAGTTACAAGTGCAAAAACTACCACTGATCCCTAAATGCGGAGGGGCTGAGCATTGGCAATATTTGAAACAAATTCCCTCAACGCAGATAAAGATGGACTCCAAGATTCTATTGTGGATATCTACTGAGCGTAAGGGGAAGGGATGATGTTTTCTCATACTTCACATTAATGGTCTACATTAACAGGTTTGCTTAATTTGTATCAAAGAATGACTTATTTGTGCACACAAAATTGTCAAAATCTGCATAAAATCGTCCTTTCAGACTGTTTATTGTATGGAATGGAGAAGGGTCTCTGATTTATTCTGTGTTTTTCTGCTCTGTGACCTATTAGAACCTAAGAGACTTCAGGCCACTTCTATGAATGATAACCAAGAGAAATCAACCCATTGTTTTTAGGATTAAAATTTGTCATACAGAAATCTGCAAGAGGACTAGAAGTATACATTATTCCGTGTACTCCATGCACTTCTGAGAGGAGGCATTTGTAGTAACAGTGAGATGAATTTGGGGAAAGTTGACTTTTTAATGGTTCAACGTGCATTCAGACAGAAAAAATGTTTCTTCTATATAGTCTAATGTTGGTAGAGCACTTCCTATAAATCTTCTGAGGAGCTGAAAACAATTCCCACTGGAGTTCTGGAAAATGTGCCTCTTCATCACCACTGAAGTGTTGCCTTCTGGAAGGGCTGAGTAAGTAAGAAAACACTTGCCAGTTCAGCGTGGTGTAGCAGCAGCTGTCTGTTCACCCAGGTGAGAGAATTGAATTCTGGAGAGCTCTTGATTCTCTTTCCCTGGCTTATTTTTAAAAGGAAAAGTCTATGCTTCATGAACTTCTTTTGGTTTTCCATCACCACCCAACACAAAGCTTAGCCCTCGAGAGTTCTGTTCATTTTTTCTTCCTTCACTACAGACATTAGGTCACTGGAATATTACAAGGTTATAGATAAAAGGAGTATAAAGGGATCAGAGAAAGCCACTGGATATCTTCTGATCAGCTCAAAGACAGAATGGGTATTCTAGCCTCATTTTCTGGCCTTATTTTATTGAAGTAAACAAAATATTATCTTATTGCCCAATGCCTAAGCAAGCAAAAGATAGAAAACATGGAAAGTGAGAGAAGCGTGGGGCATAAGTGTTTATGAAAGAGAATATATTCAGTTGCTAGCACCAAAATATTTCAGTGTCAACTCTGCAGGAGGCTTTTAGGATGCAGAAAACATGAATTTAAAAGCTAGTTTCTGACCAGGGAGGGATTTTTTTTTGAAATCTGAATCCTTGCAGACATCATAAACTTTAGAAGTAAAAAAAAGCATGTTTCAATGGAATTGCCGGCAGGAGCCTGACGTCAAGTATCTGGTTTCAGATCTTGATTTCTCTGCTGTTTTTCTTTTTATTATTTTTTTCATCACTGCTGTCTGATTCTGTCTTTTATAGTTTTCTATCCTTTCTCTTTTGCTTCTACTTTTGCCTCTAAAGCATATTTGCAGTTACTTCAATTTCAACCCCAGATTCCTTCATCATATGCAAAACCTGAAGCTGACCCAGCAGCAAATTTGGCTTCTGTTTTTTAAAGCACAGCTCGGCACTTGATTTTCTAAGAAATCTCTTCCATTTTGATTTAAAATCACTTCCACTGAAGGAAATCAGTGTCATCACTAGAGGTGATAATACATCAAAAAATTTGAAAAAAAAAAAAAAAGAATAAATTCTGCATACTAGCTGTAGTCTGGCAGTATCCCTGTATTGTTACATCACTTTGTGATGCTGGAAAGTATAGTCAAGGACCATAAAAAATGGGTGACTGATTTCTTTCCAAAAATCTCATATATTGGAAGCAGTCATTAAAGAAGAAATACTATGTGGGGAAAGTTAAAAAGGTTTAAGATCCAAGGGACAAACTGAGTGAAAATGAAATCTCCAGTCTCAAGAAGTACCTGCTTTTTGTTCGAGCATAAAATGTGTGTTTATATAACACATTTGTATCTTCCATGTTTACCTCCGAACTACTGTTTCACGAATTAAATGTCTGGTGAAGCAATGTTTAAAGCCTTTTTGTCCTGTGTATCCAACATTTTTTTCCTGTTTGTGCACCAAACCGTACATCTTCAATGCCAGTCTAGAATCTATTGATTTTTTTTTCCTATATCCACTGTGTGCCCACTGTCCAAAAGGACTTCCAGTCAACACAAACAAAGGTAACTGAAGAACAAATATTTTTTCTTTTTCCATTTGAATCTGCTGTCAGTCTCCATTTGTTGTCTTCTTCACTTTCGGTGCCTTGATGAGGAACCACTTTCTTTATCAATAAACCATAAAGTTTGAATTCTTATTTGGAAATGGTGAGATATGGGGTTACAGTTCACGTAACATTTATCCTTGAGTATTGTAGAGGTTGACTGCTTGTGTTTTCACTATTGACTGCTGTGTTTACCTGCTATCCTTTCCTTTTTCTTACTGTTGATGTTAAGTGGAATTGGCCTTTTCATACTAGTTTGCTAAATAGTATTGATCCTAATGTTGACCATGATCATTTAGTGAAAGAGTAGCTAACTACTTGGTCTCAACAATTCTTCAATTTGATTTTAATGTTATGTTTTGATTTGAAGACTGTTTAATTGTCTTATTTTAGAGTTAACTAACACTAACAAAAGAGTTAACTATGTTGACTTGAAAAATCATTCCCAGAGCATCATCTACAAATTGAGTTTATGCTTAAAGGTTGCTCAAGAAAACCTCTTTCTATATCTTATTTCTTTTGCATTGTTTGCACAAAGAAGCATGCAATGACAGCATTCAATGTCTTTAAAAAAAAAAAAAAAAGCTAGCAATTTCTTCTGTCTGCTTCCTTTCTCGTTATATCTCCATTCTTATATTTCTGCCTTTATTTTCTACTATTTTCGTATTTTCCCTTCCGTCATCTATTCCCTCTCTCTCCTTCTGTAAAATAGAAAGAAAAGGACAGAGAGAAATGAAGTTTTCAGAAGCAAATGGATTCTGTGAAATAGCTGTTTTACAGGTCAGCTAAGTTAAACAGAGACTGACTGTGTTGTACAGGAAATTTCAAGAACATCATTAATCTGAAATAGCTGCTTTTGACTGAAGTGTATTGTACAATGATGTTCAGTACCTAAAATCCATTTGGTCTCATTCTTTTTCTTTCTACTTTCATCCCTCCAGTATAATCATACTTCTCAGTTATGCCAACTTTTTTTCCATTGAAAACACTGTTCATGGTTCAGAGACATCCAGCCAAGGGTCAAGAAAATTTTTGAAGATATCCTGAAAGAGTAAGTTCAAAAAAATGTCTTGAAACAAAAGAATAGAAATGACTGTGGTAACAAAGGTAAAGAACATTTAAGAAAGTCGTCTTCTCCCTGTGAGTGAATTTGGCACTGCAAGTTTTTATAAGCGTGTAAAGTGAAAAAAAAAAAAAAAAAAAAAAAGCATTGTTGTCAGCATGGCATACAGGGTATCTGATTACTTCACAATTGTCTGTGAAGCCCTTTTCTGCCCAGAATAACCATGGCTGTCTGTTGGTCTTCTGATAGCTAATGATAACGTAATAATACAACTATATAAAAAAGGTTTACTATACTGCTGTTGACAAAAAGAAAAAAAGAAACAAAAAAAAGAAATTGCTCCTGAGTAGTTAGCTTGAAAGAACACATGTACATAAATACACATACAGGATTAAGTCTGTAAAATAGAAATGCCAGAGGCTGGATACAGGGTGTTGAAGGCAGGAAAAAACACCAAATTTTTCACATCTAGGCAGTGCTGGAATTCAGTTTCTGCTTTCCTCTCTCACTTCCTACCCACTGTCACAGGGAGCAGTACCTCTTCCAAACAGGATTAGGAAGTGTTGATCTCGCTGAGGAAAAAGCTGCTTTTTCAAAGGCACAGCTTTAACCAAATCTCCCTGTCTCCTTGCCCTCAGGCATGTAGAGATGAAGTAAAAATACTTATATCCATACAGACCTCACAGCCAGAAAGCCAGTCGTGGTGGACCAAACAATATGTGTCATTCAAATCAGTATCTCTCAGGA
Source organism: Anseranas semipalmata (assembly GCA_013399115.1). NCBI lineage: Eukaryota > Metazoa > Chordata > Aves > Anseriformes > Anseranatidae > Anseranas > Anseranas semipalmata. Next base: position 201,808 of record VXAA01003841.1, on the reverse strand, counting down.
AAGAAAGAAAAAAAAAAAAGAAACCCAGAAGCATAACATTTTGTCTCTTTAGACAGCACTATCATACAGATACAAGAACTGCAGTTTTCTACAAAATTCACACAGGAAGCTTTTCTTTTCACCACAGATAAGTAAGTACACAACCACAGCAATCCAGTATCAGTCTCTTTGTCTCTTACTTCTTTGGTTTCTAATCTGTGAGAGTCACTGCATATTATTACAGGCACAAAGTGGGACGCTTCACCAGACCTGACTGGACACACTATATCTCAGAATTCCTGACATCCGAGAAGTTAAGGTGCTCTGGTAAACCTGGAGGGAGCACAGATGAAGTCTTTGATCTGAATCAGAGAAGAAACTGGATCTAAGACTGAGTTTTCTGTCCAGGACTGAGGCATAAATAGCTATGCTAGACTATTTCTGTTTTATCTAGGCTTGGGATTTCTGTAAGCTTATCTGCTGGATCAAACACTGCAAGGACAGGCAGGGCATGAGAGCTACTTATAAGCACTGATGTGAGTAATTTATGTGGCCCAAGGCTTTATCATGAAGTTAGGTTCGGTGAAAAATACATATCACTGTCAACCAAATGTTGCAGAAATGTGTGTTAAATCTGTTCCCTTACACCACTTGGGAAGAAGGGTGTTCAAAGATACTTAGTAAAGAGGAAGAAAATTTCAGAAGTTCTGACTTTCTAGTTATGATTTTACTTAAGCATTTTTAGCTTAGAAATTTCTGTTAACGGTATTCTAAAATTGGCAAAAGTCATAACATCTTGCTTGACTTTTTAACTTGTTTGTTTCTTCTTCAAGCTTTGGGGGAAAAAAACAAAACAAAACAAAACATAGTTTTGATCTGAGCCAAACTGGATTTTTATGGGTATTTCCTTTTAATACTTTCTAAATAAAAAGGTCATTATTTAGTTAACTGTAGATCAAAGCCTTATTTAGGAATATAAATAAGATTGTTCTAAATTAACTGTAGAACCATGGTTTTGTGTCTT